>CAUYRH010118252.1:0-13020 GCA_963574655.1 Perodicticus potto
GTGGCGGGCGCCTGTAGTCCCAGCTACTTGGGAGGCTGAGGCAGGAGAATCGCCTAAGCCCAAGAGCTGGAGGTTGCTGTGAGCTGTGACTCCACAGCACTCTACTGAGGGCGATAGAGTGAGACTCTGTCTCCACAAAAACAAAAAAAAAATGTAGTCTGTGTTTGAGACCATATATGAAAGTGGGTTCTGGGGAAAAGGAGAGGAGGGTAAAAATGTACTTATTTGGCACAGTGAACTAAAGTATTCAGGTGACCCGCACACTAAAAGAACTGACTTTATAAAATATATCCATGTAAAAAAAACAATCATATCCCCTTAATTTTTGAAAAATTTATTTCTGATTATATGAGGATACAAGTTATTAGGTTACATTATTTGCATTTGTTAGGTAAATTATAGTTGAGTCCTTCACCCAGGAGATGTTCTGTATACCCTTACATTATGCTCAGTAGGTGAGAGTGCTGTCTGGGAATCTTTGAGAACTTTTCAGGGAGTCTGCAAGGTAAAAACTATTTTCCAATGGTACTAAGCTGTTACTTACCTTCTTCATTCATTCATTCTTTCATGAGTGCCCAGTGGAATATTCCAGAGGCTACATGAAGTGTGATGATGTCATCACTCTTAGGACTAATGGAATTTGTACTTCTGTATTCTTGTGTTTTAAAAATGTCTCGTTTTGGAGGTGGCGCCTGTGGCCCAGTGAGTAGGGTGCCAGCCCCATATACCGAGGGTGGTGGGTTCGAACCCGGCCTCGGCCAGCTAAAACAGCAATAACAACTACAACAAAAAGCCAGGCATTGTGGCAGGTGCCTGTAGTCCCAGTGGGAGGCTGAGGCAAGAGAATCACTTAAGCCCAAGAGTTGGATGTTGCTGTGAGCTGTGATGCCACAGCACTCTACTGAGGGTGACATAGTGAGACTCTGTCTAAAAAAAAAAAGTCTCATTTTGGGCTGGGCGTGATGGCTCACGCCTATAATCCCAGCAGTCTGGGAGGCCAAAGTGAGTGGATTGCTTGAGCTCAGGAGTTTGAGACCAGCCTCAGCAAGAGTGAGACCCTGTCTCTCCTAAAAATAGAAAAATCAGTTAGCCATAGAGCCGGGCACCTATAGTCCCAGCTACTTGGGAGACTGAGGCAAGAGGATTGCTCAAGGCCAAGAGTTTGAGGTTACTGTGAGCTGTGATGATGCCACGACACTCTACCCAAAGCACAGAGTGAGATGAGCCTCTGTCTCAAAAAAAAAAAAGTCTCATTTTAAGGTCTATTGCAGTAAATGTACGTCACATAAACCAAAGCTCTTTAGAGTCTTAATTTTTTAAGAGTTAGAGTTCTGAGACTAAAATGTTCTAGAACTGCTCAGTTAGATACTTAGAATCAAAATGGCAAATATAGTTGTCTGACTAAGAAATTGGGTTTTTCTGCTTTTTTTTTTTTTTTTATTGTTGGGGATTCATTGAGGCTACAAGAAACCAGGTTACACTGATTGCATTTGTTAGGGAAAGTCCCTCTTGGTTTTTCTGCTTTTAAATTCTTTCTTTCATTTTTTTTTTTTTTTTTTTTGAGACAGAATCTCACTATGTTGCCCTTGGTAGAGTGCTGTGGTGTCACAGCAACCTCAAACTTTAGGGCTTAAGAGTTTCTCTTGCCCCAGCCTCCTGAGTGCCTGGGACTACAGGGGCCCACCACAATGTCTGGCTATTTTTTGTTGCAGTTATTGTTGTTTAGCTGGCTGGGGTTGGGTTCGAACCCACCACCCTCAGTGTATGTGGCTGGCACTGTAACCACTGTGATACAGGTGCCAAGCCTGTTTTTAAATTCTTTAAGCGCATTTACATTGTTGTACAACCATTGCCACTATGGTTTGATTTTAATCAAAACCTATGATAATTTTAATCAAAGCCAGTCATAATTTGAAAGTAAAAAACTCCTGTTTTGTTGTAACAAGTTGAAAGTCAAATTTTGATAATTTCTTTGAACAATACTACAAAAATGAATAGTAGTGCAGAACAGTTGTTTAGAATAAAGTCCAGAAAGAGACCTGAATGTTTATGAAAATTGGAGTTTATCATAAAGGTGGCAATTCAGATTAGGACACACAGTTCAATAAATGATGCTGGGACAAACAACTGTTGCAAGACAGAAAAGCATGAGCTAGGTCTCTGCCTCCACTCTTCTACCCAAATGACCTTCAAGTGGATTAAAGCTTTAAACATTAGGAAGAGAGAAAACATGGTATGAGGAAGCAATATACTGTATGAGCTCCAGAAACCATAAAGAAAATGATTGATGCTGGTTGGTTGCTCACATCTGTAATCTCAGCACTCTGGGAGGCTGAGATGGGCAGATTGCTTGAGCTCATGAGTTTGTGACCAACCTGAGCCAGAGTGAGACCCTGTCTCTAAAAATAGCTGGGCATTGTGGTGGGTGCCTGTAATCCCAGCTACTCGAGAGGCTAAGGCAAGAGGATTGCTTGAGCCCAGGAGTTTGAGGTTGCTGTGAGCTATGATGACACAGCACTCTACTGAGGCTGACAAAGTAAGACTCTGTTTTAAAAGAAAGAAAGAAAGAAAGAAAATTATTGATGACATAGCCTATGTAAAATTAAAAAGAAAAATTCAAAACCTTTATATGGCACATAAAATAAATAGCAATGAAATTATGCAGCTGATATACCAAGAAAAACTATTTGTAGGGCTGAGTGAGGTGTGGCTCGTGCTGGTAGTTCCAGCACTCTGGGAGGCCAAGGCAGGTGGATCCCTTGAGCTCAGGAGTTGGAGACCAGCCTGAGCACGAGCGAGATCCCTGTCTCTACTAAGAATAGGAAAACTATCTAGGCACTGTGTCAGGCATCTGTAGTCCCAGCTACTCGGGAGAGGCTGAGGCATGAGGATCACTTGGACCCAAGACTTTGAGGTTGCTGTGAAGTATGACACCACAACATTCTACCCCAGGGTGGCAGAGTGAGACTGTCTCAAAAAACAAAACAAAACATTAAAAAGACTATCGATAATATAGGTGATAACAGGTTGATTTCTTTGATCCACAGAGCCCTCATGCAAACCAGTCAGAAAAAGGCAAACCGTCCAATAGAAAAATGGGCAAAGTTTGCAATTTGTTTTGTGAAAAATAAATGCAAATGGTCAGTGTATTCATGAATGAATATAGCACACCTTACCTTGTCAAAGAAACCAAACCTAAATCCCATGAACTGATACTTAAGCACAGTCATAATTAAAGTTACAAATTAAGATGACACTGAGAAGTGATATTGTTCATCTTTCAGAGCAACAAACATGTTGGAGGGGATGCCTAGTGGTAGCTAAAATGTAGGGAAACCAACACTTTGTTACAGTAAGTTGACAGTCTTGATGGAGGATAAATTCATGTAAGTGTAATTGCTTAGTCAAAGGATATGGATTAAAAAAAACAAACCTTTCTGTTGTGAAATACAGTCAGGAAACCATGGCGAAGAGGTACAGTATTTAATGAATTATTATAAGGGGAACACCTTTATAAACCCCAACCGGGCAAAGAAATAGAATTTGGCCTGCCGCTCAGAAGGCTTCCATGTGATCCTATCCATTTACAATTCCCTTCTTTTTTTTTTTTTTGTAGTTTTTGGTAGGGGCTGGGTTTGAAACCGCCACCTCCCGGCCGGCGCCCTGCTCCTTTGAGCCACAGGCACCACCCTACAATACCCTTCTTTCCTTCAAAGTAACTTCTATCCTAACATTTATACCAGTCACTTCTTTGAGTTTCTTTTATAGTTTTATATAAACCAAGTATCTCCCTTAGACACTATAGTTTAGACTTGGCCATTTTTATATGTCTTTCATTAACATTTTATTCTGAGCATTTTTTTTTTTTTTTTTTTTTAGAGACAGAGTCTCACTTTATCGCCCTAGGTAGAATGCCGTGGCGTCGCACAGCTCACAGCAACCTCCATTTCCTGGGCTTAGGTGATTCTCTTGCTTCAGCCTCCCTAGGAGCTGGGACTACAGGCGCCTGCCCCACGCCTGGCTATTTTTTTGTTGCAGTTTGGCTGGGGCCAGGTTCGAACCCTCCACTCTCGGTATATGGGGCAGTGCCTTACCCACTGAGCCACAAGCGCCTCCCTATTCTGAGCATTTTCAAACACACAGCAAAGTTGAAACACTTCTAGCGGACACTCGTCCGCCCACCACCTAGTTTCTATAATTAGCATTTGGCTGTATTTGATTTATCACGTGTCTATCCATCTGTCCATTCTTGTATCATTCAGTCGAATCCATTGTGTATGTTCTTCTGTCCCATTTCCTGCAAATTGGCAGCTGGATCCAGCGGCCTGATTAGATTTAGATTTGGTTTCTTTGACAAGGTAAGGTGTGGTGTGTTCTTTCCTCGTAAGGCATTGTCTTTTCGTGTCTCTCGTTGTGACACCCAGAGCCATTACTTCATTAGAGGTTGCAGCTAACTGGGGAAACTGGAGCCTGTGGAGTGAGCCAGCACCCATGAACCAGGAAACAGTGTTTTTCCCTTTGTAATGTCCATCTAGCGCCCTCTACTGACGAAGCTTATTTTAGGGCCAGTTTGTAAACTATTTACAAGGCTCAAATTATTTTCTTGGAGGGCAAAAACTATGAATTTGGAGATAAGAAGCAATATATCAATAACGGGAACACCTTACATGCATATGCTGATCATATAAGGAGAACTCCCTACATATCTCCAGAAATTTCTCTGTGTGTAGTTTTCTTCTCTCTTGTATTGTGGCTCACAAATTCTAGCCTCCTTTGCCTCCGTGTACTTTGGGCTTTGAACTTTGTCTTCTCAACTTTGGGAACTTGTGGGTCCTTTCCATCACAGCCTGAAAATTCTCTCTGGGAAGTAAATGGGAGGCAACACTAGGGTTCACCCTGTTTGTTCCCCTTCCCTAAGTGGTGATTCTCTTATAGCCCTTGTCTACAAACTGTTGTTTCATCTATTTTACTTTTTTTTTCCTTTTTTTTTTTGAGACAGAGTCTCATTTGGTCACCCTTGGTAGAGTGCTGTGGCATCTTAGCTCACAGCACCCTCAAACTTTTTGGGGTTCAAGTGATTCTCTTGCCTCAGCCTCCCAAGTAGCTGGGACTACGGGTGCCCGCCACAATGCTCGGTTATTTTTAGTTGCAGTTTAGCGGGGGCCGGGTGTCAATCCACCACCTTCAGTATATGGGGCTGGCGCCCTACCCACTGAACCACAGGCACTGCCCATATCCTTCCATTTTTAATTTTTCAGAATCTCTTTGTTTTAGATGTGTCTCTTGCATATAATGTATTGAGTTTTACTTTGTGATATCATCTAAATTTTTTTCCTTTTACTAGGTGACTAAAACACATTTACACTTATTGATCTGACATTTGGTCTCAGTTCTACTGTGTTATGTTTTGCTTATGATGCTTACATTCCACTTTGTGTTGATGCTAAGACTCACATTTCTCCATAGTTTAAAATTTGTGATGGCAGGATGTATCTTCTAGGTGATGACATGTGAAAGCTTAACTGGCAGTGTTTTTGTTAGCAGTTCATAAAATAATGGTGTTTTAGACGCCATGAAATATGGTCTTTATTTTTAAAGTCTTTATAGGGTTTGTGTTTGTTACTTTTTTTTTTTTGTTTTGAGTGAGAGTCTCATTATGTTGCCCTTGGTAGAGTGCTGGGGTGTCACGGCTCACAGCAACCTCAAACTCTTGGGCTTAAATGATTCTCTTGCCTCCCAGCCTCCCAAGTAGCTGGGACTACAGGATCCTGCCACAAATTCTGGCTTTTTTTTTTTTTTTTGTAGAGACAAAGTCTCACTTTATCGCCCTCGGTAGAGTGCCGTGGCGTCACACAGCTCACATCAACCTCCAACTCCTGGGCTTAGGCGATTCTCTTGCCTCAGCCTCCCCAGCAGCTGGGACTGCAGGCGCCCACCACAATGCCTGGCTATTTCTCTGTTTTGCAGTTCAGCTGAGGCCGGGCTTGAACCCACCACCTTCAGTACATGGGGCCGGCGCCCTACTCGAAGAAGCCACAGGTGCTGCCTGGCTATTTTTTTTCTTTTACAGTTGTAACAACCCCGTTGTTGGGCTGGGTTTGAACCCACCAGCCTTGGTGTATATGGCTGGTGCTGTAACAGGTACAGGCACTGAATCTCTTTTCTTTTTCTTTTTCTTTTCTTTCTTCTGTTTTTTTTTTTTTAGAGACAGTGTCTCACTTTATTGCCCTCGATAGAGTGCTGTGGCATCACAGCTCACAGCAACCTCCAACTCCTGGACTTAGGCGATTCTCTTGCCTCAACCTCCTGAGTGGCTGGAACTACAGGCGATTGCCACAATGTCTGGCTATTTTTTTCTTGCAGTTTGGCTGGGGCTGGGTTCGAATCCACCACCCTCGTTATATGGGTCCGGGGGCTCTACCCACTGAGCCACAGGTGCTGCCCTCCTTTCTTTTCTTTTCCCTCCACTCCTTCCCCCTTCCCTTCCCTTTCTTTTTCTTTTCTTTCTTTTTGAGACAGAATCTTGCTCTGTCTTCCTGGGTACAGTGCCCTGGCATCAGACTAGCTCACGGCAACCTCAAACTACTGAGCTCAAGCGATGCTTCTGTTTCAGCCTCCTAAGTAGCTGGGACTACAGGTACCCACTGCAATACTCGGCTAATTTTTATATTTCTGGTAAAGACTGAGGGCCTCACTTTTGCTCAGGCTGGTCTCAAACTCCTGAGCTCAAGCTATCCTTCCATCTTGGCCTCCCGAAGTGCTAGAATTACAGGTGTGAGCTACCACACTCAGACTCTGTGGGCTGAATTTGTATTGCTGTGATTCCTCTAATATTTAAGAGTCTGTATTTTTGTTGTAATCCTTTTATTCATACCTACTTTTTAGTCACCTTATTCTTTAGATGGTCTCATGCAATTTCATTGTTGTATTACCAGTTATGGATTTTTTAGGGGATGGGGACAGACTCTTGCTCTCTTGCCCTGACAAGAGCAGAGTGCAGTGGCAACATCATAATTCACTGCAATGGCTAAGTCATACCTCAGCCTCCCAAGTAGTCAGGATCATAGGTGCCACTATGCCTAGCCGGTTTTTATCTTTCATCTTGTGTGTAATTTCTTGGGTTTCCTATATTGATGTCTCATATCAATTCTGGAATTCTTTACCATTTTCAGATTTTTTTTTCTTTCTTTTTCAGACTCCACTGACAACCATGTTAGGGCCAGGCATGTTGGCTCATGCCTGTAATCCCAGAACTTTGGGAGACTGAGGTAGGGAGCTGGGGAGGAGGATTGCTTGAGGCCAGTGATTAAGAGACCAGCTTGGGCAACATATTGAGACCCTGTCTTTCCAAAAATAATTAAAGCTATTTAAATGTTCTTTTTTTTTCTTTCTTGAGACAGAGTCTCACTTTGTCGCCCCTGGTAGAATACCTTGGCGTCATAGCTCACAGCAATCTCAAACACTTGAGCTCAAGCCATTCTCTTGCCTCAGCCTCCCAAGTAGCTGGGACTACAGGTGCCCACCACAACACGCAGCTATTTTTTAGAGATGGGGGTCTCGCTCTTGAATAGGCTGGTCTCGAACCAATGACCTCTGGCAATCCACTGGCTTCAGCCTCCCAAGTGCTGGGATTACAGGCATGAGCCATCGTGCCTGGCCTTATAGTTTTCTATTTAATGCATACACTTCCAAGCTTTTGATTTCTTTTAAATATATTTTGAATTTAGTTAATTTAATATCTGCCTGTGATAACTTCTGTATCTGAAATTTTTGTACGTTTGTCTCACCAGTTCTTGCATAGGAATCTGTTTCTTCCTTGTGTGCTTAATTATTTTAAACTATATACTTACTGTTGTCGGAAGTAGGTTTTGTTTGAGTCCTAGGGTCGAAGTGTTTTGCTTCAGAGAGGATTTTCATTACTTTGAGAAATACAAGTCTGGAACTAACTTGACAACTTGAACTTCCTGGGGCTACGTTTGTGACGTGAATCTAGCCTGCGAATTTATGTTAGGGCTGGCCTGTGGCCACAGCTGTCAAGAAGAGTTTCCTCTTTCTGATAGTTTTCCCATCATGGCAGTGTCCCCGTAGTGTGCTGGATTATGTTTTGCTCACCTTTGCAGCAAAGGTGTTGCCTTTTGAGAGGGTTAGGTGGTCTTGGCTTCACGTGCAAGAGGGTCTCATGTTTGTTAGCCTTTTCACCTGGGAGGTGCTTGGGCCCAGAGCTGTTTCTTCTTCATCCCTTGAGGCCGCCCAGTCCAAGTTTGTCCCAGTCAGCAGGTGTCCTCAGGGCAATAGCAGCACCAGTGCGTCCCACACAGACGACCTCTCTGGCTTCCTGCTTTCACGTAGAATTTGGCAGTTCCTTATGATCTTGTCAGCTCACTTTGCTTTTAAGGAGATGTGTGTTATGTTTTATTTAGCTAGAGTTTTGGTCCAAATAAAATTAAAATTTAAAATCTAGTTAAAGGGCTTTTTGTTGTTGTTGTTTGTTTTTCAGAGACAGGGTCTTACTCTATTGGCCACACTGAAGTGCAGAGGTGTAATTATAGCTCATTGCTACCTCGAACTCTTGGGCTCTTGTGATCCTTCTTCCTCAGCTTCTGAGACTGTAGGCACCCTCCCCACACCCAGCTAACTTCCCTTCCCTTCCCTTCCTCTTTCTTTCTTTCTTCTTCTTCTTTTTTTTTTTTTTGAGACAGAGCCCCAAGCTGTCATCCTGGATAGAGTGCAGTGGCATCACAGCTCACAGCAACCTACAACTCCTGGGCTCAAGCGAGTCGCCTGCCTCTGCCTCCCAAGTAGCTGGGACCACAGGTGCCCGCCACAACGTCCGGCCATTTTGGTTTTTTTGGTTGCAGCCGTTATTGTTGTTTGTCGGGCCCAGACAGGATTCGAACCTGCCAGCTCAAGTGTACGCGGCTGGTGCCTTAACCTGTTGAGCCATAGGCACCGAGCCTTCTTTCTTATTTATTTATTTATTTATTTTTGAGACAGAGCCTCAGGCTGTTGCCCTGGGTAGAGTGCCATGGCATCACAACTCACAGCCACCTCCAGTTCCTGGGCTCAAGCGAGTCTCCTGCCTCCGCCTCCCAAGTAGCTGGGACTATAGGCGCCCGCCACAACCCCCGGCCATTTTGTGGTTGCAGCCATCATTGTTGTTTGGCGGGCCCGGGCTGGATTCGAACCCGCCAGCTCAGGTGTACGTGGCTGGCGCCTTAGCCCCTTGAACCACAGGCGCTGAGCCACCTTAACTTTTAATGCATAAATTTAAAACCTGTAGTAGGAAGGAAATTAACATTTAATGACCTTCTTATTCTGTGCTGTGACACAGGTGCTGTGTTAGGTCTTTCCATATCATATGGCTAAGAAAACTAAGACTCAGAAAGATTAACTGACATACAAAAGATTGCATGAGGCAAAATCTGCATTCCAACCCAGTGTTTTTTCATGTTTTTTTTTTTTTTTTGAGACAGAGTCTCACTTTATCTCCCTGGGTAGAATGTCTTGGCATCATACCTCACAGCAACCTCAATCTCTTGGGTTCAAGCAATCCTCTTGCTTCAGCCTCCCAAGTAGCTGGGAATACAGGCGCCCACCAGAATACCCGGATATTTTTTTAGAGACTGGGTTTTGCTCTTGCTCAGGCTGGTCTCAAACTCCTGAGCTCAAGCAATCCACCCACCTTGGCTTTCCAGAGTGCGGATTACAGGCATGAGCCACCTTGCCCGACCCAACCCAGTGTTTTTTGATCTAAATTCTGTTCTATTTGTACTATACCAAGCTATATCTTATCTGTTTTTGAACATCTACAGGGTCTCAACTCCGAGGATATAGTTTAAGAAGTGCCTGACACATAGTAGATTATCAAAAATATTTGTTGAATGAGTGAGTGAACAAATGACACAGACAAAATTCTTAGCCTTGTGATCTACTAGGGAACACAATTTACCAGGATATGTAAACATGTAAATATATGTGTACCTACCACAGTCTGATGTAAGAGACAACATGGATATGAGCTGAGTGCTACGGGAGCACAGAATAAAGAATTCTCTTTAGTAATTTAACAGCTTAGACGTAGAGGCTGTGGCAGGGGATGAGTCTGTAGAGACAGGCATAATCTAGATCCTAAAGGGCCTTTACCTATTATATTGAGTACTTCATGCCAAACAGTGGTTGATACACTTTTCATCAGTTGGTTTAGTTTTCACAGCACCCTGTATGATGAGTATTATTTATTTATTTATTTATTTTGAGATAGAGTCTCACTTTATCACCCTTGGTAGAGTGCCATGGCATCACAGCTTACAGCAACCTCAAATTCTGGGGCTCAAGTGATTCTCTTGCCTCAGCCTCCCGAGTAGCTGGGACTACAGGCATGTGCCACAATGGGGGTCTTGCTCTGGTTCAGGCTGTTTTTGAACCTGTGAGCTCAGGCAATCCATCCGCCTCAGCCTCCCAGTGAGTATTTTTTTTTTTTTTAGAGACAGAGTCTCATTTTCTCACTCTCGGTTGAGTGCTGTGGCATCACAGCTCACAGCAACCTCCAGCTCTTGGGCTTAGGAACATTGACTTCACCTGGGAGCTTGTTAGACAGAATCTCAGGCCTCACCTCAGATCTCGTGAATCTGAATCTGTAGTTTAATAAGATCCCTGGGTGATTTACTTTTTGTCAGTTTGATGCTTCTCATTATAAATTTAAATAGTATATCCTCATGGAAAAATTGGGGAAAAAAATCAGAAAGCACAGAATAGTATGAAGAAACAACAAAAAAAATTATTGACTCATCACCCAGGGAAATTACTTTTAACATTCTGAAATGTTTCCTATTTTTTCATTGCTTCCTTTTGCCATAGATAAAGGCTAAATTCTTTTTTTTTTTTTTCCAAGACATAGCCTCAAGCTGTCACTCTGAGTGCTGTGGCATCACAGTTCACAGCAACCTCCAACTCTTGGGCTCAAGTGAGTCTCCTGCTCTGCCTCCCAAGTAGCTGGGACTATAGGCGCCTGCCACAATGCCCGGCTATTTTTTTGGTTGCAGCCGTCATTGTTGTTTGGTGGGCCTGGGCTGGATTCGAACCTGCCAGCTCAAGTGTATGTGGCTGGCGCCTTAGCCGTTTGAGCTACAGATCCTGTGCCAAGGCTAAATTCTTGATAAGCTCAACCTTTATATACTGATAGTATTTATTAGTTAATTTGCTATGCTTCACAGTTTTGTGTGGTTAAACCTCCCCCCAAAATATATGTACATATGAATTTTACAATTTTGCAGTATTCCTTTGTAACAACTATTTAAGATTATAGAATTGACTAACATCTTAATTTTAGTCCAACTGCTCATGGGTTCAGTTTTATTCTTATAAAAAACACATATGCTGTTAAATACGCTTAATTTATAGCTCAAGTTTCTTAGAACTAGTATATTTAATTTTTATCACATGATCAGATTTGATGTTTTTAGTTTCTAGGAAAAGTTTGAACTTTAAAATTTCCTTAATTTTTTCGCAGCCTGAATTCAACAAAAAGAATACTTTCTACCTTTTCAACCACGTTGACATCACTATTTCGTATCACAGGGAAAGTGGTACAAATCGGAGTGTTGCGAGATTGGTAGCTGCCAGACTTGACCCCAAAAGGTAACAGTACAGAGTCCCTCCCTCCCTCCCTCCCTTCTTTCCTTCCCTCCTTCCTTCCTTTCCACAGAGTCTCACTATGTCGCTCTTGGTAGAGTGCTCTGGCATCACAGCTCACAGCAACCTTAAACTCTTGGGCTCAAGCGATTCTCTTGGCTCAGCCTCCCAAGTAGCTCAGACTACAGACACCCACCACAACACCCGGCTATTTTTTGGTTGCAGTTGTCATTGTTGTTTAGCTGGTCTGGGTGGGGTTCGAACCCACCATCCTCGGTGTATGTGGCTGGCACTGTAACCACTGTGCTATGGGCACTGAGCTCAGAGTTTCTTTTTAATTAGTTCTAGTGATTTAAAAATTAATTCAAAATTTAGAAATTCTCAATTAGAAATTTCACTTGTACCACACTTCTGTGATAGAACATTAGGCATACATTTTGAAAAGTCAAATTGGATTAAGAGTATAAATGTCTTAACACAACAGTTAAATAAGTGAGGTGAAGGCTATGTTAACCAGTTTGATGTAAATGTACCAAATTGTGTATAAAATCAGCACATTGTACCTCATAAATACAGTAGTGTACACAGTTATGATCTAATAAAAAAAAGAAAAATCAAATCGGCAATTTCACTTCCTATAGTAGGTAATTTTACTTACCGATAGTAAGAATCTGGAAACCATGTAATGTGAGGAGAAAATGATGGGTCCGGGAGAGAATAGACTTAATGGGGGTGTCCTAAATGTTTTCATTAAATTGTGTCATATGGCAAAGGGGTTAAATACAGATTTGTGTTTCATCGGAGGATAAGTCTAGTACCAGTGGGGTCTATTAGGAAGGTATCAGCTGAGTCTGCTAGTGATTAGGGCTCTCTAACAGTTTATAATAAGCAACCTCAAGGATGAGTGAGTCCTTTATCCCTGGACTTGTGGTAGATAGAACCTGGATGACCCAGCTCTTAGAGATGGGACAGTTACATGTTTGGCATAGTACTCAGTACCAAGTAAGTGCCCAGTGAATTGTAAAGGGCAGTTCTGCACTGGGTAGAAGATCAGAAAGATGACCACTAATATTCCAACTCTAGGATTATAGCACTGCAGGATAAGTACTTTTCAATTAATAAAGGTAAGGGGCTTAGCACCTGTGGCTCAACGGGCTGAGGCGCCAGCCACGTATACCTGATCTGGCTGGTTCGAATCCAGCCCGGGGCCCGCCAAACAACAATGACGGCTGCAACCAAAAAATGGCCGGGCGTTGTGGCGGGTGCCTATAGTCCCAGCTACTTGGGAGGCGGAGGCAAGAGACTCGCTTGAGCCCAGGAATTGGAGGTTGCTGTGAGCTGTGATGCCACAGCACTCTATCCAGGGTGACAGCTTGAGGCTCTGTCTCA
>CAUYRH010118253.1:0-20427 GCA_963574655.1 Perodicticus potto
TTATATAGTGATTAAGAAAATGCTATGAGGGCTATCTCTCACAGTACGATCAAAATGTTTCTGATTGTATATGAAGCACATTCTGCCTTATGATTGCACCAATGTACACAATTATGATTTAATAAAATTATTAAAAAAAAAAGTCAATCCGTAGGGCCCAATGTCTTTCTTTTATCAATAACTGCAGCCCAGGAATGTTGGCCTTGCATCAGGTATTGGCAGTGGCAAGGCAAAGATCTTCCATGTCCCTTGTTCATGAAAGCAGAGCCCATTCCATGACAGCATACTAACATGGAGCCTTTGCTACAAAACAGATTCAGTCCAATCATTCTTGCCATTTTTCACCTGAAAAATATCCTCTTTTGCAAGTTTTCTGATCCACTCTCCAGATTATCTACCTGTGTACCCTGATAACTGTCTACCCAAATGATGTGATTTATTGCCAAGACCCTCTTCCTTCCAAATGATGATGCCAATCATATACCACTGGTTAGTTATAACAGGTCTTGCCAACCTTAATAAAAGAGGACTGCTAAAATGCTTTACAAATTGCCTAAACTTAACTATCTTTTGCCACTCTCAACATTAATTCTGTTCTTCCACCAGGCAGGGGTAGTCACTTTGCCTCGGACATCTTGTGATAACTTTGTTCATGCTGTAGCTCTTATCTGGAGTGGCCTTTCTGCTCTTCTCCATTTTATAAGATTCCATTCCATGTTACCTCTCCCACAGAGCCTGGGTATTAAATATTCCAGCTCTCACTTGAATCAGCTAAGGGTTAATACCATGCTCTGTTTTGATAAACTGGAGCCAGTAAATATCCGTGATATTTCACTCTCCTTTTATGAATATTGCTCAACCTAGACCTCTGCTCTTTTCAGCCCGAGCTCAGTATGCTCCTACATGCAGTCTTCCCATCTGCACTGAGGACTAATGCAACTTCTTGTTGTCTGGTCTTCCCGAGAATGCATTATATAGATTGCAGTTCATTTAGAATGCAGCTGCCAGGGTCGTGACTCACACAGAGATTAATCATTACGCCTGGGTTAGCTTCATTACTTTGACTACCCATTACATCTCGCCGAGATTATAAAATGTTGCTTTTAACTTACAAGGCCTACACTAGCACCCACTTACCTCCAAGACATGCATTTATGCTGTTTTCTTCGGTATTATCAGGTCACTGGAAATTGCTGGTATTTCCCATAAGCTTTGACTTCAAAAATTAAGTCACGCTGAAGCTTTTTGACATCAGATTGAGTAACTTGTCTAGAAAAGAAAGTATACCACGTGTTTTTATTATCAGTCGTATAAAAATGTACAGGGAATATGTAAAAAGTTAATATAAAATTTTAATATAAGAATTAAGATTTTATTTGGCTTTCCTTTAATATGATAATATCATCACAAAAAATTAAAGACTATCCTGCAATTATAGCATTATTAATTAAACTGCTGCTACACTGGTCAAGCCATCTGAATTGTCTATGGTGTTGTTTTGTTCCTTTTATTATGTGATTTAGCCCAACTTTGAAAAAAGAAAAGGATTCTGAAAAGAAATGTTGTTATTGCTCCCAGTACACAGCTTAAGTGGAAGAATTAAGGAATTAGACCTTTTCCCAATAAAAATTGCTGCATAAATTCAGCTAATAGAAATTATTAAGAACTATCAATAGAGATGGACTCTATGAGCTTCCCAAAAATCTATATTTATGTGAGGTAGTCCTAGAAACAAAGAAAAAGCCCTATGTTAATTTAATAATGTTTTACAAGGATCATGTGGAAATAGGATCAGCATATTTTGCCACTTGTATTTCCTGATGATTACATGTTAAGGAAGTTAGAATTAAATCCTAAAATATATGTGATGTATGTTTGGATGTGAAGGGGAAATGGATAATTAAAGATGTATGAACAGTTATATTTAAAAGCAAAAGTTCTATATTAGATTTCAATGTTTGTATAAAATTTTGAAGACTGTGTGTGAGTGGGAATGTAAGCCTACTTTGGTTCTTGGTGCAGGCAAGAAGGCTTAACTTGTTACTGACTGATCTCAAACTTTTAGTGAGGTCTTTATGAATCATGACGGACAAGTACTCTATAAATAAAGAATTATCAGTAATGACAACAAAAACACAGGAAGGGTTTATTTTATGCCAGGTATCAGTTTAAAACTCTGGACACAGTAACTTTAACCTCACCATATTCATGAGGTGGGTATTTTTGTCATCCTTATCTTGCAGATGGAGAAACTGAGGCCCAGAGAGGTTAAGAAACTTGATCAGTTACATAGTAAGTGGTGGGACCAAGATTCAAAGCCAGCCGGTCTGGCTCCTGAATTCATGTTTATAACCACAGTAATATATGGGTACTACTTCTTAGAGTCAATGTAGGGAGGCATATGTGATCACACCAAAAATTGCCCAAGATGTTTTTAATCAAAACTTCAATTTAGACAAGGAGAGTTAGGGATGATGGATTTTATGATTTAGTGATTGGGATCTAGAGTTCGGATATATTCTGTTGAGAATCAGGTTTCATCTTATGTTCTTCAATAAACTTGTGATAGAGGTAAATTCTAAGTGACTTCTTTAGTCAGGAATGGAGAGCTTTCAGTGGAAAGAGCCAGGACATCATTTAAAAGATAGTCTATAAATATTCCTGCAGTCCCTCTTGTATGTCCCTGTCCCTAGAGATAAACATCTCTATCACAGAGCAGAATAATTATTTGAAATATTCAGACAATTATTCAAATAGTTATTTGAATAATATGTTCCACAGACTCAATAATATTAAACATTCTCCAGTTTCTTGGGAACACGGAAAAGAACTACATATGCCAGTGACTTAAAATCTACAAAAGAATCATTCAGAGATTTTTAATTGTTATTAAGAAAGCTGATACATTTCTCTAGTAGTGTGAAATATTCTCCTGTATTGTTTTTTCTGTACCATTGGGATATAATTTCATTGTGACCATGAACACTTTCTTTTTTATTTATTCCTCATGACTTAAATAGAGCTTTACTTTAGGAGATCTTCAAAATGTGTTGGTCTAGTAAACATAAAAACTGGATTTTGTTGCAGTTTACCCAGCATGAATGAGGTGTTTACTGAATAACAGGAGCTGTGCTAGGCACAGGAATGCAGGATGACCCAGACATGGGCCCTGCCCTTGAGTGGTTTAGTCTGGTGAGTTCCTCATAAAGCATTGACCTGTTGGGATCATTGGTTTAGGGTCTGCCAGTCATCACGTGGATATCCTCTCTAGTGTCATATTTTTGTTATAATCACAATTTGTGTGTCTTACCATCAACCACTAAATCCTGTGAATTAGTGAAAACATCTGTCATACTTCATTTGGGGACTTGGCAAGTGCCATTTTGAAAAACAGATTAAAAACAACAGTCTCCTAAAGAAATTTATAAAACCAAGCAATGAAACATTACATTTCAGGATAACCTTTGATAGCCACTTGTAAAAACTGACATTAAAATGAATTCTTAGTATTAATCTTTCTCCCTAGAGAAAGGGGAAAGACCTTAGCAAAACATGCTACAAGACTGATGACCTACTAGCCAGGACATTTGCATTATTTTGCCAGAGGAAAGACAACTAAGAATTCTTATCTCTACTTTCTATGCTCTCGTGTTTGCATCTCAGATGAAATGCAATTTGTGTTTGTCATTAGAATGACTGTGCCTAAGGTAAATTTGAAAACATCACGTTTGTACTTTAGCTTAAAGGCTTCCCAGTAAATTACAGATCAGCACCATGGAGTTGAAGCCAGGTTAAACAAGTTAAGAAGGCAAAAGAGTTGAAGCCAGGTTAAACAAGTTAAGAAGGCAAAAGAGGGTCAACTTGAACCTCTCTTTCAATCTGGATAAGCAGAGCTTAAAGAAAGGAGGAAGAAATAATTATTTACCAGTGAGTTATTTTAGGACAAAGATATGTGAACCAAGGTTAAGTAGTGACACAAAAGATAGAAATGGTTGGAAAAACCTTCTCTGAGGTTTGTAGCCAGGATATAGGAAAGGGAATAATTAGAAAGAGGGCAGGGACTTTATAGAACACAATAGAAAATTAAAAGCTTAAGTTGCTTATTAAACCAAATGATGACCCAGTATCCTAGTAGTCACATTTTTTTTTGCATTAAAGTATGCATTGTTCAGATCTATGCAATAAAAATGAGTTGAACAATTCTAATTTGGAAGCAATAGGCTAAGATGTATGAGAATAGACAGGTGACTAAAAAGAGCATTAAAATTTTCTTGTATTCTTAGAGTAGCAATGACATAAACATACAAGTAACTATCATATATAATGATGATATGTTAAATACCTAATGCAATTAGTTACATTTGAGGAATGAATAAAATATTGAGAAGGAATGGAAATGGTGAAAGTATTTCATGAGCACGATAATACTTAACCAAAGATTTTTAAAATCCTAAAGATTCTGCCAACAGAGTTGAGAAGACAAGTCATTCTAAGTAGGAAGAAGAGAGAGCAAAGACATGGAAGGTTTGGGGTATGCTGTTTGGGGTCTGAAATAACATATTTCAGGAAAAAGCAGTTAATTTTAATGGGATGTATTTATTCAGAATTTTCAAAACCAATGTAAGAAGTAATGGTTGCATAATGGGTTTAGAAGGGTACTTACTACTCAGAAACATACTTGAGTTAGAGATTCAAAACTTAAACCTGTAATAATTTTTTTTAAAAGAAGTGCTACACTTATATATTGAAAACTATAAAACACTGTTGAAATAATTCAAAGAAGACCTAAATAAATGGGAAGACATACATTCTATTTTTTTTTTTTTTTTTGAGACAGAGCCTCAAGCTGTCACCCTGGATAGAAGGCTGTGGCATCACAGCTCACAGCAACCTCCAATTCCTGGGCTCAAGTGAGTCTTCTGCCTCCACCTCCCAAGTAGCTGGGACTACAAGCGCCCGCCACAACACCCGGCCATTTTTTGGTTGCAGCCGTCACTGTTGTTTGGTGGGCCCGGGCTGGATTCGAACCCGCCAGCTCAGGTGTACGTGGCTGGCGCCTTAGCCCGCTGAGCCACAGGCACCGAGCCAAGACATACATTCTAAATCAGTATTATTAAGCTGTCAATACTCCCCAAATTTAGAGTCAATCCTTATCAAAATCTCAGTTGGTTTTGTAGAAGAAATTGACCTTAAGTTTCACGAGGAAATGTAAGAGACCCACAATAGTCAAGATTACCTGGGAAAAAAACCAAAACAATAAAGTTGGAGGATAGAAAGTAGATTAGTAGTTTTCAGGTGCTGGGAGGAGGGAGGAATGGGAAGTGACTGCTAAAAGGTATAGGCTTCTTTTGGGGATTATAAAATATTCTGGAGTTAGGGGCGGTGCCTGTGGCTCAAGGAGTAGGGAGTCAGCCCCATATGCCAAGGGTGGTGGGTTCGAGCCCAACCCCAGCCAAAAACTGCCAAAAAAAAAAAAAAAAAAAAATTCCGGAGTTAGATAATGATGGTGTTTGAACAATTATGTGAATTATATTTAAAATAAAGGGGAAAAAATGAAGAGATAAAAGCATATGAAGCAATTAAGCAATTGTTCAAGGGTGAGTTTATAAGGAATGGAAGTTTAGACAAGACAAAGTTCCTTATATACTAAAGGTGATAGAAAGTTGAAAAAGAGGGATAAAATAAAGCTTGACTGCAATAAATCATGTGTTAGGGAAAAAAAATCAGTTTGGAAATGCGGTTGTCGTTAGGTTATTCAGCTTTAAGAATCAAGTAGAAAAAAGTGTTACAAAGGAATACACATAGGAAAAAGAGAATTAGCCACTGTAGATTCAGATTATAGAAAGTAGAAGAAGAAAAAAGTCAACTGAAAAGTCAAAGATGAAAATTGAATTAAAAGGCTCGGCGCCTGTGGCTCAACTGGCTAAGGCGCCAGCCACGTACACCTGAGCTGCCGGGTTCGAATCCAGCCCGGGCCGGCCAAACAACAATGACGGCTGCAACCAAAAAATGGCCGGGCGTTGTGGCAGGCGCCTGTAGTCCCAGCTACTTGGGAGGTGGAGGCAAGAGACTTTACTTGAGCCCAGGAATGGGAGGTTGCTGTGAGCTGTGATGCCACAGCACTCTATCCAGTGTGACAGCTTGAGGCTCTGTCTCAAAAAAAAAAAGAAAATTGAATTAAAATTCAAAAGCAGCCATACTCCTTCAACTGAGTACAGTGTGCTGTATATTTGGTGGGTTCACCCCAAATTCATGAAAATCCTAATTTCCGATGTGCTGGCATTAGGAGGTGGAGCCCTTGAGACATGATTAGTTTAAGCAGCTTGAGCCCTTGTGAGTGAGATTAAGGGTCAAATAAAAGGGATGCCGGGAAGCTCTCTGACCCAGTTTCCACTATGTGGAGATTCATCAAGAAAGTGGGCTCTCATCAGATACTAAATCTTCTGGCTCCTTGATCTCAGACTTCCCAGCCTCCAGAACTGTGAGAAATAATTGTTGTTTAAGTCACCAGTCTATGGTATTTTGTTATAGCAACTTGAATTGACTAAGACATTGGAATAAAACCAATTTAAAAATTCCTGTGGCTCAAAGGAGTAGGGCACTGGTCCTATGCTGAAGGTGGCGGATTCAAACCCAGCTCTGGCTAAAAACTGCAAAAAAAAAGAATATTAAAAAAAATTACTATAATTTATAGGTCATATATATCACAAGTTATACACTTTATATAGCATGGCCATAAAGTCCATGTGCCATTTTATAAGACCTCATGTAACAATTATGTTGTATTCCCCTAAAATCAGCCTCGTATGATAAATATCCCCTTAATTTTAATTAAAAACCTAAATTCCCTTCTTCTCTCTATTCAAGAACTATTCAAAAGTTTTTGTTTTTTTTTTAAAGAAAATGATGAATGTTAAAGGTCACTACAAATAAAAGTGGTTAAATAAAATTCCTCAGTTTTTTGCATAGTTAATGTTTGTTGTGACTATCTGGTATACCTCTATAAAAAACTAAGTGGCTCCCTTTTATTAATACATAACTCTGTATTTTTAACTATATCACCCATTGAAGCTCACAAAAGGAAGATTTTATCTTGTTTATTAGCTGCCTTCTTGAGAGCCATCACACATGTATTTGATGTTCAGTAGGTCTGCTGATGGAAAGCTCTGATACAGCAAAGTGCTTCCAAATCCATCTCAAATTTACAGGGTGACTAAAACCTATGGGCAGAACCAAACTTGTAATCTTGGTTTTGTAACCAAGAATGCAAGACCCACACCTATCACTCTAGCTTTTTTAACCTGAATGAATCAGGCTACATTTGGGGTTTGGGTGTATCATTATGAGTCTACAGCTATAAATGAGCTTTCCCATTTCAGCAGACTTGTCTAGTCGAGTGATTTTTAATAGCTATCAAAGTCAAACTCAACAGACCATGTAGAACTATCCACAGAGAGGGTGTGTTTGTCAATACTCAGGTATCCTATAAGTCACTCAGACACTGCCTTGATGACTTGGCATGAGTGAAGTATAAATAAAAGGGTGTGGGCATCCTCATTCACTTACTTTTATGTTTTTAGTTACCAGGGTTTTGGTATAATTTATATATTACAGAAGTGATAAAGTGTTTACAATAGGTATACATTTCCCAGAGTGATTCATAGTAAAGTATTTGGGTTGAAATTGTCATACTTTCAAAATAAAATATGAAACTCTCAGGAACTTTCCATCCATTCTTTATTCCTTCAAAGAACACTGAAGTTCTTTCAGTTACAGAGTACTGTACATGTATTAGGCACTTTGGTCATATTGTAAAAGGCATAGTTCTTGTCCCAGTGTTGCAGGAGGAAGTGCATTTAAAATGCCAAGGAAAAATTGTGTACGTAGTTAAAATTTCAGACTAATGATGTAGCAGATTGTGGTGGTGAAAGTATCTATTTTTTCTGCACTTTTAGAATTTTCAGTACTTTAAAATTTTCTATGAGTATTTATTACTTCTATAATCAAAGTAACAGAATAGAAGAAAAGCAAAATGTTTACTATATCTGCCCTTGAGAGAGAATGTAAAGAAATAAATAGGGCAAGATCCCCGAGGAAGGTTGAAGGACAATTGTAGACAGAAGGGAAGATGGAGGAAGGGGTTGTATAGTCTGATCATCCTGACAAGCAAACACTTGCCACCAGTCTCTAGCCTTCCTCTTACCTGATCCTACTTATCTGACATATTCTCGAATTGTGTGTAGTCTACTTTTCTTTTCTCCTGCCTATTGATTCCAGAAGCACCCATTGTACCTCCAGATCTTCAAATGATGAATGAAATTTCTTCTCCTTATTCTGACATTAAAGATGTTCTACCCTCACATTTTAATGTTTATGAAAAACCTCCATTAACCTTCCTGCCACGCAGGCCTACTCTGTGTCCTCCAATGAACCTTTATCACTTCCACTCCCAGCTATATTTTTTGAACCTTTATCTCAACCTTTTTGTTTAATTAACTCTCATATATCCTTCAAGACTCAGGTCAATAGTTCGATTCCCAGGGCTTCCACAGTGGAGTTCAGTTCATTATCTTTTCCTTCAGGACTATATGGATATAAATTGTGCAAGTTTTAGACTTGAAACGTCACTTAACATTCGTGTGATTGAGTGTGTGTATGTATGCGTATATATGTGAACATACATATACACACATACATAGGCACAAATGTGTTCACTAGAGTCCACCAAAGTCACTTTACAAAGAAGCGTCCTTCAATGACTTTCTTCTGTAGGTCTTCAATCGCCAACGTGGTGTCTAAATAGCCCCGAAGGTGATGATGAAGACGACAGTGACGGTGACGATGCAAGGTAACAGTTCCTGAACTCCAACGTCACTCAGGTAATTGTCTAAGCACTTTCTAGGAAGTAACTCCTTTAATTCCCACAACCACCCCAAGAGGGAGGCACCACTGTCTTTCCCGTGTTGCACACGGGGAAACGGAAGCACAGAAAGGTTAAGCGATTTTTCAAGGCTGCACGGCTCCCGAGAGGCAGAGCTGGGATTCCCGGGGTTTGGCTCCAGAATCCTCACATCTCACACTGATGCTCTTGCGGCTCCAACCCACCTTTCCAGACTCATCGTTCACTTGGCACAGCCTTCCGGCTC
Source organism: Perodicticus potto (assembly GCA_963574655.1). Taxonomy (NCBI): domain Eukaryota; kingdom Metazoa; phylum Chordata; class Mammalia; order Primates; family Lorisidae; genus Perodicticus; species Perodicticus potto. Next base: position 9,147 of record CAUYRH010118253.1, read on the forward strand.
CCACACACGTGGCTATGCCACACCGTGCTCTTCAGCATTTGTCCATCTTCTCCGGTTTCAGAGGAGTGTGGCTTTTACACAATCCCAGGACACACAGCTGGGAGCTGCCTGGAATGCAGAGGACAGCCCGTGTGGATCTCTGCCCACACCATTTCCGGGAAGTCTTTCTTGCTTTCCTCAGGCTGGCTGCCTTCTTGCTGCTCTGTCCCCAAGCCCCTTTGTCACCTACCTTATAGCATGTACACGCTCTCAGCCTCTTACACGCTTCATGGATATTCGTGTCTCTCTTTCCCACCAGACTCCCAGGTCTCTGGGACGGGAAGGGTCACCTCTTGTTCATCCTCTACAGTTCTTAGTGTAGGAGCATATTTTTGACTCTATTAGAACTTGAAAAATTGTCAAGAAGCATACTTAGTATTTAGATCATAAGAGTCAGACAATGGAAAGAATTGCTTAGCAGAGTTTTAAGTCTGTGTGTAAGAACTTAGAATTCCCATTTTACCAAACAAGAGTGTTCGAAAGTTACCAGTAAATGTAAAGGTTTCATGTGTGTGTCACTTTGGAATAACAACAATAATAATTAATGAGGATTATAATTATAATAGTAGTAGTAGATGACATTTATTTAGCACTCTCTATGTGCCAATGCCTTCCATTAACTATATCACTTGCAATTTGAGCACAAGTTTGAGGCTGACATTATTAAATCTCCTTTTTTTTTTTTTTTACAGAAAATAGCCAGGCTTAGATAGGCTCAAAGAAGGAGTCACCTCATTGCCCAGGTGAGGATTTGAAGCCCAGAAGTTCTGATTCCAGAGCTCTGGCTTCCCCTCACCAATGCTGACTCCCCATCAGGCAGCCTTCTGCCATGGGATCCACACAGGGCTGGGTCTGAAATAATAAAGGCCCTGGCTCTTTGATTCATTATGTAAAGTTTGGGCTGTCCTTCAACTTCTATAGATCTTATTTGCTCAGATTTCTGGGGTGGGGTGAAGTGGTGGATTAATAAGTATATAGGAGGTTCCTTCCACCCCTAGTTCCAGAGTCTGTGATTCCCAGACACCAAAGCCTCTTCCTTGACGTTTACTGAATGTTACATATGGCACATGTCAAGAGCTGTGAAAATTTTATTTAATCTACTCTGTTTATTTTCTCCAACATAAAGGTGAAATATTTTTACATTTTCCCAATGCATTTCTCAGTAATAACATAGCCAGTAAAAATATTTTTGTTCGTGTAGAGCAGTGTTATATCTCAGCCAAAGAAAGAGCGCACTCTTATAAAATGATGGAAGGAAAAGAAAAGGCCTCATTTGTTATCAAGAAAGAGCTGGAAATATAAAAATCACCGTACTGTCCTTCCCCTAATTTGACTTAAATTAGTGACTTTAAGTTATCAGAGGATATGAAATATATAGTATGTGCACATAGGAGACAAAAATATTGCTTGCCAGTACCTGCGTTTATGACATTAATCTATCTCCCAATGATCTAATATAAAGTAAACCATTTGAAAGCAATTTCATTGAAATACTTTCAGAAACGTTGAAATGAAAATATTAATCTTTTGGATGTGTCATCCTGGGGTTTTTTTTTTTTCAATCCCAGGAAGATGGGCTGAGGAAGACTGAGACTGAGGAAACTGCCAAGAACATGCAAAACCAAGAGGTAAACATGTCAGTTTCTAACAAAGAGTGCGCCTTCTTTTTCACCTTTCTCCTTCTCCTCCTCCCTCTTTCCTCTCTCCCTCTCATCTTTCTTTTATACTTCTAGTCCACCAGTGTTGTGGAAAACCTGTGCTAAACACGGTCACTGCTAGGCTTGGATAGACAAAGCTGGACTTTGTCCAGTGAAGTCGAGGGGGTTTGCATAGAAGGGGCTTGGATTCCTCGGAGTGGGTCCGAGTGTGGTGACAGGGCTGGGGATGGGGGGTTATACTTAGCCCACTTAGGGATAGTCACTCTAGGCCGATATCCGTTCAACAAGCCCCTCCTAGCCGACCGCCACCACCTCGTGCAGGCATACTCCTGTCTGGTAGGGTGCTTTCTTCCTTCAGTCTACCTGTCTCTTTAAGTATAAACCAAGAAATAAGAAAAGGAGTTGATTTTAATCTTTTGAGAACATCAACATATATGTTATATATGTAATTAAAATCATCCTAGAGAAATGTAATTAGGGTTGGAGATTGTATGAATTTTTCTATCTCTGGCACGTGGGTATATTACATACCTCCCGGTGTAGCTTCTTTACAATGGGAACAAAAGACAGTTAGTTCTACTACAAGTATGATTAAAATTCTTCAGTGACTTATCACTTCACCTAGAATGAGATGTGGGCTGTTCTCTGTGCTCCAGCATGGTCTGGTCTCTCTCCACTTCTGCTTCTTCTTGTCTCTCTCCACGCCTTGAACATGCCAGGGTCTTTCCTCATTTAATCTTCTCATACCAAAGTGTTGATTTCCTTTGTTGCCCTTAGGACAAACATGAGAACGATTATCAATAGTGGGAAGCAGCCAGCACCAGTGTCTATATTGTACTCGTTTATTAGTTTATGTTTTATCTCCTCTACAAAATGTAAGCCCCTAAGAGACTTTGCCTCTCTTGTTGGCTACTATATCTGCTTGGTATGGGTTTGTGAATGAACAAATGAAAGAATGAATGATCAAATGAATGGGCGTATTAATTTAAAACAGAAGAAAACAGAATGGCCAATAGTCCAGAAGATGGAAGAAAGTATTAAGAGTATAAATTTGAGGTGACAGAGTTGAGGTTCAAATCACAACTTTGTCACTTACTGCATGAACTTTGGGAAATTCTTTAACCATTCTGTGCCTCAGCTCTGGAGAATGAGAATAATGGTATCCACCCCAGGGTCTGTTGTGATTAAATGTGACATATCTAAAGTACTTTGATCAGTAAATACTAAAGAATGTTCAAGAAGTCCTATATTCAAGAACTTCAGCTGTGCTGCTGCCCACTAGGATTTGAGGCCCAATGGAAGCTGGGAGGTTGGTTGTCCTGTTGCCTTCAGCTTTGCCCAGTGTGAATGTGAGAGCTGGTAGCCACTGGGAGAGCTGGGAGGACCATTGTGCTCCCTCCCATAAGCTTGGCCAGTGACCAGCACACATGCTCGTGACCCTGCCCGGCTTTACCCATAGAAAGGATTGAAGGCCCTGGTCACAAGAGTGCAGTATGGAGTTGCTCTGTGTTAACAGTGCCGAGGAAAACAATCACAGCCCATAACTCAGTGGATGCCTCCCCAGCTGCCCGTCTCACAGCACCAGGGGTTTGCTGGGCAGAAATCACAAGACATTGACAATTTTTAGACTCCACACTCGAATTTGATTCAGAATCAAGGTTTTAACAGGCTGAAAGTGATTCGTCGGTTCATTTTTGCAGATAGATGAGCAGTCCCTTGTTTCCTAGGAAACTCAGGCCTGAGCATATGTAGCCTAGAATGTGCACCCTCATGTTTTCAATCGAACAGACACAGGGAGAGCTTCTCCCAAGAGATTCAATATGTTGCCTTAAACAGAAGAACCAAGAATAGGAGAGAATCGCCATACTAAAACTAGATAATACAGACATGGCCAGATCTCACAAGACACAGTAATTCCAAGTAAGAGAGACAGGGACTCTGATAATCTGGCTCTCATTGGGTTAGCAATTTCCTTTATTTGCATATATATATATTTATATATATTTTTTCCGAATCAAAAAAGTGAATGTGTGTCTTGATGTATCTTTTAGTATACTTTTAGAATGTCTAGTGTTCATGCACTTACTCCTTGGAGATCTTCATGAGCTACGAACAAGCCCTAAGCTTTTAGTTCTGTACAGCGTCATAGAGAGCGAGAGAATAATCCCTGTCCTGGAACATTTGTGACATGTATTAGGTAATGGTAGCCTTTTAAAGAAAATCTTAAATATGGGACACTCTTTATTTCCTAAGACATTCCCAGTGCTGCCTCTGGTGTATGCTCTGGTACTTCTGTGTTTGCCCACCGCACATTGATAGTGCTGGCTGCTTCCCACTATTGCTAATAGTTCCTGGATGTCAGGCATCCTGTTGGACCCTGTAGATACCCTCTCTCAGATTCTCATGTTTGTTTTTTGTTCATGTAGCAAAAGAGGCAATTGGTGATCAGAGAAGTTAAAGCTGTTCGTCTTCAGACACACCATTTTTTTCCAAAGTGGGGAACACTTAAAAGGTTGAGCAGAGGACCATCTGATTTCAAAACCTATGCCTGTTACTCAAGACCAAATTTATCTACTATAAAAAAGCAGAGTGGAAGGAGGGAATGCTCTGTTCAATTAGTATTCTGGCTAATAAAAAGTACAGATACATAGATATATCAATTGTAACTTATCAATAGTCAAAATATTACAATAGGACAAGGAAGTGGCAAAGAAAGATATTAACTTATTGTTGGGAAAAAACAAACCAAGCAAGAGAAAAAGAGCCAGAGCTTCCAGAAAGCAGCACGAGTACCCCATGAAGCCTGCTTCCCTTGGGTCTATAACTGCAGACGGGAAGATCAGGTGTGAGGCGTGTCGTAGAAGAGGTTTCCACTCTTTCTATGAAAGATGACGTGGAAAGTCCTTTTCAATTTTAAGACTGTGAATCTGGACAACAGAGAGCCAGAGTAAGTGGGAGCTGATCTTTGCTGATTCAAAGGGTGTTTTAGGCCTTGTCAGTACATCATGTACATCACTGCGATCGTCATAATGATCCTGAGATGAGAGGAACTAGAGGATTCCTGGCTAAACGAAGGCCAGCTAAGACAAATGCTTTTATTTTAATTTTTTTAGCTATTGCCAGCAGCTAAGTCTACCTCTACATCATGATCTGCAAGCTTTTTTGGAAAGGGCAATTAGTAAATATTGTACGTTTTTCAAGTTTTCTTGCTCAGCATGGTCCGTTTCACAACTGCTTAGCTATACCATTTTAGGGAAAAAGTGGCCATGGAAAACGTGCAAATGAATGGGCATGACTGTGACCTGGCATAACTTCATAAAGCCACTTGGTGGCACAGATTTGTAATTTTCCAACTCCTGTTCTACATTAAACATCCCAATATTTTCATCTATATTTCCTGCTCTGGTGCCTATATGAAGAGATAGACCACAAACCTAATTACAAGGGTTTATAATCACCAAGGAGTCATTTTTGTCCCCCAGAAATACACCATAGATAATGGAATAGAAAAAGAACCAACAGAATAAGTATATTTGCAAGTGAGTTCCTCATCTAAAAAAATACTTGAGAAAAAGAAAAGAGTTCTCAAAATTGCCTCTGGAAAATTAACTAAGACCATCAGTTGAACTGAAATTATCTCCAAGGATTTAGTTGACATGTAAACAATGTTCAGCATGATGACCATGGCCAAAAATTATTTATGAAAGTGACTACAGAGGAATTTAGAGGAAATTGTAATTTTTCCCTTTAGTTATTTAAGTGGTAAGAAATTCATTGAAATAATGACAAATGGGATGGCTGACTGTGTTCTGTGGAAATGATATTCAAATAATTCAGTGCCTGAGAACCTGTCTGGTTACCTGGGCACCTAGTGACAGGTTAGAAATCTTGAGGTAGTGATTGATAAAGCACAAGGAAAATGTGAATGTTCTTCAAATTTCTGGCAGCAGAGATGGACACTGACCTGGTTGAAATGGAGAGCTCAGTCTTCTTTCAATTGCTGGAAGCTTCCTCTGGATTTAGCTTATTTCCAGTCCACTGAGTGGGAGCTAGAATCAGGCAGAATCTTTCTGTGGGGCACTTTTTTTTTCTCTCCTGATTAAGAATATTATGAACCACATTTTTTCTTTCTTAAAGAAAAAAAAAAACCTGTCGTCAACTCCCTTCTGATTTTAGAATACCTAACATATGAAGAATGCATGCCCACGACCCGCAGACAATTCTGCGGAGAGGAGATGCTTGGGTGGGGACATATCTGGAGTTGCTACTTATGAACTGTGAAAATCTGGATGAGTCGTGTGATTTCTCAGTCTCTTTGTTTTTTTTTTTTATTTTTGAAATTAGGCCAACAATATGTAGCTCGAAGGCCATAATGATAGTTTCAAATATAGCCTAGGGGAAAGTATTCTATAAAAGAGATAAAACCATGGTTGTCATTGAAGATGGTAAGAGATTTAAAAGATAAGTTTATTAATATTTAGGCTATAGCTGGGTGCAGTGGCTCATGTCTATAATCCTAGAATTCTGAGAGCCCGAGGCGGGTGGATTGCCTCAGCCCAGGAGCTCAAGATTAGCCTGAGCTAGAGCGAGACCCTATCTCTAAAAATAGCCAGGAGTTGTGGTGTTTTCCTGTAGTCCCAGCTACTTGGAAGGCTGAGGCAAGAGGATCACTCAAGAGTTTGAGATTGCTGTGACAATCTATGACACCAGAACACTTTACTGAGGGGGACACAGTGAGACTCTGTCCTCCCCTCACCACCAAAAAGAAAATTTAGGTCTAATGAAAATGAATTAATTAAATGAAAACATCAATCAACTTTTCTCTTTGAAAAAACTGCTTCAATTGAATCAAAATAATTAATGAAGTAGCCAGCTGTTAAGATAACTACAATTTTTGTGCTAATGAGGTTTATACTACAATGGACTTCTTTAGCTCTGATTCCATTTGGAAACCTTTTAGAGAAATTGATGATTACTTCCTTTACTGAGTTTGGGGGGCTTTGCCTTCCAACATTCTGTCTAGAGAGTTTATTGGCTTAGTCTTAGACTAGCCACTGAAATGTTCCTATTTTCAAAAACATTTACCTCCAAATACTTAAGTTAATAATTCTGTTTGTGCTAAATTATTTGTATCTGTTTTTGTGGCAACAGAAAATCCAAGTTCAAAGTTTTAGGCATATGAGTCTCTAAATAGTCTCTTTATTTTTTCTGTTAATTTTTCAAGTGCAAGAAATGTGGAGTTACTAAATTGTAATGTTTTCCTTGAAAACTGACTATTTAGTTGACTAAGACAATTTAATTAACAAAGTAGCAAAAAGATAATATGTGTTATGGCATATAACAATCATGACCACATATATAATTAGAATTGAATAGGAGTATATCTTGGCCCTCAAGAAAAACTCTAACATATTATTGCTTAAATATGAATACCTTCACAAACTTTTTCCCTTTCCATTCTGTCTCCAAACTACTCACAGATCTTTGGTTTATCTCCCCACTTAGGTTCAACTCTTCAGTAACTACAAATTCATAAACACTACAGTTTATTCTGCAACAAACTGTGATTCTTCTTTATGTCGTTTTAATGTTAGAAACAGAGCTAATATTTACTGAGCTCGTGTTCTGGTTGAGATACTAAGTTAAGTACTTGGCTTGCTTTTTAAAATTTCATCTTTATAACAACATTCTGGGGAGTGGATGTTATTACTATTATCTTAAAAATAAGGAAACTAAAGATTAAAGTTAGTTAAGGGCATACATTTAGTGTAGCCAATATTAAAATCTAGGCTAGTTAGATATCTATCTGAGAAAACTCAGATTCTAATATTGCTCTCCTTCTTTTTATTTTCTTTCTTTTTTATTATGCTCCCCAACCTAACTCTCTTAATGTATATCCCTTGAACTTGTGAATTTAAAAATTACCAATCAAAATACATCTATGTAAACATTGTTTACCTATGTTATATATGATAGTGATGTGATATATATTGAATGTATGTATTATGTTGTATGTAGGTATATATGTATCTGTAATACATACCTATATATGCATTATACTTATATACATATATAGTCATGTATATATGAATAGAATCCTCAGCTCTATTGCAAATGGAGCATAGAATGTACATGGTCACTTACATGTGTCCTGCATTTCTACAAGAGTTTGCAATGAAATCAATTAAATAGGATGCACTTTGTAAGCCTTTCATTAAACAATGACTCTCAGCTATATATATGAGAAGGAAATATTAGTACAATCATATGTAACTAGCATTGCAAGAAATCAGTGTTGCTGATTTAGTTTTGATCCATCATTTTAAGCTAAGCATTAGACTCTTTGCTGATACATTTGTCTCAGAAAACTTAGCACAGGTTGTGGGCTGAATATAGCCATGTTTAGAGTATAATTTTTGTAAAATACATGTATCACTAGAACTTCAAGCTTCTTGGGTTTTCTAGGGGGGTCATCAAATCCACATGGAGGAAGACAAAATGGTGCAGCTCTAGGTCCAATGTCTAATGATTAATTTCTAACATGTATGTTGGTGGGCATGAGGTTAGGATGGGAAGTCAAGTTCAGATGCCAACTGAAAGTTGGGCCTTGAGATGGGGAGCTGGAGTGAGTTATGGTGTGGGTGTGGAGTTACTGTGTTAAAATCTCTAAAGCCTTAAGTTGATCACCAAGGTTTGACAATCCTATAAGGCATTTTTGAGTTTTCATGGAAACTTTGTAGCCAGGCCAGTTCTACAGCATATTCTCCAAGACTGAAGTGTTGAAAGATGTTATTGTCTGTGTTTATTTTATTAGTCACATGTTTTAATAGCACAGATTAAGTCATCACTCAGTGACAGTGAGGATTTTAGTTATGAGAGAGCATGAGTAGAAAGAAAGCAGAATTCTAAATAGAACTAGACAAGGTGTGTCTTCTGGGGGAGAAACTGTGCTAAGAAGCTTTGCGTGGACATACACGTTTGTGACCACTTCCATGTCTAAAATGTCTGCTTTGGAGAGAACTCCATGGAATTTACACCATGATTACATTTGATTATTTCTCTTAATTTCCTTTTATTCTATAAGAGTTCCTCTACTTCACTTTTAATCTGAGTAACCAGTTATTTTTATTCTGGTGAGTAGATTTGATTAATTACTTCCTCGTAATACTGTTTGACTTGCACACCAGTTAGATCTAGACACTCGATTAGATTATGATTTAAATTAGTAGTCAGTAAGACTCATAGGTGATGCTGTGTCCTTGCTGTTGCATCATATCAATAAGCTTCTAACACAGGGTTGATCAATGAGTGATTTCCTAGGTGATTGTCAGTTTCATACATGTATTATAATGTTTCCCATTAACTTTCCATTAATGATTTTGCAGCAAGTAATGAAGCCTATCTCAATCTATTATTGCATTAGGGAGTTCCTAAAATCTTTCTGGTGTTTTTTTTTTTTTTTTTTTTTTTTGCAGTTTTTGGCCGGTGCTGGGTTTGAACCCGCCACCTCCAACATATGGGGCCGGTGCCTGACTCACTGAGCCACAGGCGCCACCTCTAAAATCTTTCTGAATGAATGAAGTCTACTCCAGGTAAAGGTGGAACACGAGCTGGATCACACCTCCTGAGAAACAGCCATAGGACAACAGTGCAACAGAATAGAGCAAATGAGTAAAATGATTCAAATGGGCGAGCTTGTCAGACATGTCAGCATTTTTGAGTATATTGTATAAGCATATTTGCCCTGTTAGTTAATAGAAAAAAAAATCTCCAGCTTGTTGCTATGCCTTGAAACAAAGTAACTAAATCAAATTGAAGTGTTAAGACAGGATAGACCTACCTCCTGGCTCCTTGGTCCATCTTCTGGTGGTGTTGAGGTGGTTTCAGTCTCATTCAAGCCTCAAGCAAAACTCTAAGGCATGTAATGAGGTGACTGTTGTCTTCTTAAATGAATACTGTACACACACTTCTTCCAAGGCAAATATTTAGTCAAAACCAAACAAATTATAGAGGCCACATTGTCTTGCTGTTTTTTAGTATAATTGCTGCACAATAACAGCCACCTATATAGGTGGTTTGAATGTCTTAAAAAATAAACAACTACCACCAAAAATGAAACAAAATAAACCAGGTTTAGGATCTGTTTTTTATCCACACCTCTCCTGTCTTTTGCAACTGTGGTTTCTGATCTCTATAGCAGGAATGATTTGAGTAATTATCCCAAGTTTAGTTCATTACTAGTAACATTTTGGATGTATTGGAGAGGAGTTAAAGCCATATAAATTGTTTTTTTCTAAAGAAAGATAGAAATAGTGCCGTTTCCTACAGCTCCACTTCTGGAAGATTTCTGTTCTCTTTTCTTCTTTTATGAACAATAGACTCCATATTTTTAATAATTATTTTTCTATTTTCCATCTGTGGAATAAAAGTTGTATCTTTCTTCTGTTTTGTTCACTTCCTCCCCACTCCCCTCAATGCCTGGAATGGTATCTGACACATAGTGGATTTCTAACAAATATTTAAGGGACAAATGAATATTTAGGAACTTACCTGAAATGTGTGAGTGACAAACTTCTCGTCCATTTCTTTAACCCCCATGTTTTTGTATGTTGATAAACTCTTCTCAAGTTCTGTTGTTTTTACCTCGACTATTGAAATTAAACAATTCAAATTTGTTTCCTTTTTAAGTACAGGGATGGACACTTGCTACTGAATGGTTTTGTGGATTCTTGGTAGGTACTTAGATGTCACACTCATTGTCTGTCCCTTCTCACTCTGGACTGCTACTGCCCACCCCAACTCTGTTGTTGCTACTTACTTCCCAGGTAGCATTTCTCTGGGCTGTGGCCTTACCCCCCTTCCACTCTTCCCCAAGTACAGACACAGACCCTTCCTCTATTCCCCAGTCTGTCTTAAGAGTCAGTTGCGAAGTTGCCTTGGTTACGCAGCTTTGCTGAGGATTTGTAGAGAGCCACACTCCACAGACAGTTCCAGAGCGAACGCATCATGAAGCCTATTGGCAGATTGCGTCACACGTGATCCCTCTGGCTATCTCTTTCCTTAGTCCAAGGTGCCCTGTCACATTTCTGGGGTTCAGACCCTCACCCACGTCAGAGTCTTCTCTCCCTACTTCTTTCTGTCTGCTTACTTAGCTCCTCCCCAGGGCCTGGCCTTAAAATGTCCGTAAAATAAATAACATCAGAGAATTGTTGAAATTTATTTATTTATTTATTTATTTATTTATTTATTTATTTATTTTGACACAGAGCCTCAAGCTATCACCCTGGATAGAGTGCTATGGTATCACAGCTCATAGCAACCTCCAACTCCTGGGCTCAAGCGAGTCTTCTGCCTTCGCTTCCCAAGTAGCTGGGACTACAGGCACCCGCCACAATGCCTGGCCATTTTTTTGGTTGCAGCCATGATTGTTGTTTGACGGGCCCAGGCTGGATTCGAACCCGCCAGCTCAGGTGTACGTGGCTGGTGCCTTAGCAGCTTGAGCCACAGGCGCCAAGCCGAATTATTGAAATTTAAAAGGTAATTCTATTTGCTTACACCAGAATAACATCTCTTGCTTTACAAAT
>CAUYRH010118256.1:0-28574 GCA_963574655.1 Perodicticus potto
ATTTGTAGCAATGTAGTTTACTGTTGTCATATTAAGACTGTTACCCATGCTACACCATGCTTCAAGACAAAAATTTCATTTATTTGTAATTAGAAATAAATATTTCACAATATATAATTACATATTGTTGTTGTGATTAATCACTATGGTTTAATTATATTCAATTTGTAACAATGAAAATGCATTCTGCATATCAGATATTTACATTATGATTCTTAACAGTAGCAAAATTGTAGTTATGAAGTAGCAATGAAAATAATTTTATGGTTGGGGGTCACCGCAACATGAAGAACTGTATTAAAGGGCCACGGCATTAGGAAGGTTGAGAACCACTGTCTTAAAGCAATGGTTCTAAAGAGAAAAAGTAAGATAAAAGAAATGTATGCTATGTTTAAATGACTGACAGGCTTTTAATCCACCTCCGGACTCTTTATAGTAATGAAATGCAGCATCTGTGTCACAGCCTCCCTCTCAGGTCTCCTGATAGGAGACCAAGAGGCATCCATGAGTGTTTGCTTCCCCAGCCTCGACTGTACCAATGAATATTTCGAAATTCTGGACGGCCCCCCATCCTCTGCAAAGTCCCTGGGGAAGATGTGCTCTGGCTTTTACCTCACCTATGCCTCCTCCTCCAGCTCGATGACCCTCCTGTACTTCCGAAGCTTCAACAACATAGGGAAAAACTTCATTGCTTATTATTATACTGCACCCAAAGGTAAGAACAGCTCTAGAACTGAACTGTCTGCCTGGGAGCAGCGATAGTCCTGTCACTTTGTGACCTGGAGTGAGCCATGTCACTTCTCCCGGCCTCAGTTCCTGATCTGTATAGTGGGAACAACAGGAGAAACGTGCGTCCTAGATTTGTTGTGAGTGTCACGTGCAGGGACACAGAGACAGCACTCAGCAAATTGATGGCACATCAAAAATGTTAGGGCTCTGACAACGTTATCATGGGCTTTTTAGTTTCACATCAACATCTCATCACAGCCTATTGGGAAATCATTTCCAAAGTTGCCCTGAAGCTACTACTAAGTGGGTGTTTAGGACTTACCAAAGAACAGGGCTGGCTCCAACCTGAGAGAGGCTCAGGCACAACCTAGAGGGAGTTCAAGACAAATGCATGTGATGGAATTAGATGACAAAGGGAATATATGAGAGCAAGGCAAACAAACAGAACTACTGAGTATCTAGCATATCCTAAATCAACGCGTGCATGCACCTCAGTAAGAGGCATCAGAAAAGAGAGAGAGAACAGTGTAGCTGCAAGTGTTAAGGAAAACATTGGGGGAAACAGCCCTGGATTTGGCTGTAAAGCTGGCTAGCCTGTGATTGAAACACGCTAGAGAGAGAGGGCACCTCGGATGAGAGGGCAGCCCAGGCCCAGGGATGGGGGTACATGAGGCGTGTGGCGAGAAGGCAGGTGGAAGCCACACCACAGATTTCTGTGAAGGTGCAGTGTGCTCAAGGCTGGTAATAATAACAGCAACAGTGATCAAAATACTCAAATGACAGCTATTACATACCTTATATACAGGCAGTGTTTTGAGCACTTTACATGAGTTATTCTTTCACAGATGAGGAAACTGAGGCTTGAGAGACTCAGTAATTATCTACGGTCCTGCACTGTTCGGCACTGAGAGAGAAGAGACAGAACTGTGGATAACTAGCATCTGCTCTGTCCGGGACGTTGTGCAGGACAAAATCCTGTACTTTCAGCAAGAGCCAGGGTGACTCAGTGAGCAAGCTTGGAAACATGTTTTAAAACACTAAGGAGACGCTCTATGTCACACAGTGAATCAGAGACAGTCACCTTAATTGTCGTTAAAATGACAGTGTTTTGCTTGTGTTTGCAGAGGCAGCATCCCAGACCCCACATCTAATCAGTAAGTCACAATGCTTTTACTTAACCTTTGTTCCCAGTGCGTATTTCTTCCTCTGACCCCCTCTCTCCTGGTGCATTTACTGCCACCATCTTCTGTCTCTCTAGATGTTTCCTAATTCCCTGTATAAATCTGCTGTAACTGACAGGTTCAGTCTGCACAGTTTTTGCACAAGTCTGATGCCCATTCACACTGAAACCAAGTTACACCTATTGACAGTCATATCATTGGCAATCATAATGGTCAGTTTGATTTCCTAATTCCCTGTTTTTATCAAAGATGGTAAGACCCACCTAATCAGCTCCTAATACATTCAGGGAAAGCTAACGACAGGAGAAATGGCTGTTTGGCCTCCCCTCAAAAGACACTGATTGTGAATGTTTGCATTTTACACATAACACAGAACAGCACAGTTTAAATATTATTATATTTCCAATAACTGATCAGAGGAAGCGAATATTATTCTTGTTGGACCCATGCATTTGAGAAACATCAGAACACACATGAAAAGAGAATTTGATTTGGAAGGTCATTTATCATGATGATGATAGAATCAGCCAGAATGTCAGCATTTAATGAAGCTTGGGCTCAGAACAGATCCCTCATGGCTTGCCAAGTCCTCCGTTTTGATTTAAGGGCATCTTCTTATACCCACAGCCATCCCAACAGCAACACCCAAGATAGTAACAGCAAGACCAGGTAAGCCCTGAAATGTATCCATTCATTTACCAAGTGCCCTTTCCTCCGCTATCTTCATTTGCACCTGCTTCATGCACAGAAACTTGGCCAACTGCAAATAATTCATATTTGGCCCAACTTGACTTTGGCCAATTGACTTGGCCCAAACTTTAAGGGTCATTCAAAACTTTTGGGTTCTTTCGGCTCTAGCATCCCAGAACAATTAAAATCCTTTTTTTGGGGGGGGGTATCTTTCATAGTCATTAAAGCCTTTTTCAAAGTGAGTGGGATGTCAGAGTGGTTCCAGAGGTAGTGAGATAGAATAACAGAGAATAAAATAGTGAACATGGAGATCAGGAGACCCAAGTTTACATCTTCTACTTACCAGACATGTGTTTGGAGTAAATAACTTTGCTCTTCTAATTTTCAGTTTTCTCATAGATAAAATTGGTATGCCAATATTCACTTTCCTGAGTTATTTTGTAAAGGTAAAGGTGAATACACACAGAGAGAGACAAGACCTTCATAAAATCATAAATCACTGTGCAAATTATTTATAATGTCTTTCTGCAGTTACTAAAAAAAGATTAACGCCTACTTCTAGCAAAATAGATATTCCATTAATGGATTTTGGGGGACTAAATGTTACTGACAATCTTAGTAACTCATCAACTTCCAGTTAGCAGGTTGACTAGTTGACTGACTCTACCCAGGTTCTCAATCCCTAATGTGGTAGCTCACTGCAGTGGTCCAGAGGACAGTAGTCACCAGGTCTCTGTCTGCAGGGGACTGGCCAGAGCTGAGGCTGGTGGGCGGCTCAGGCCCATGCTCAGGACGTGTGGAGGTCCTCCACCAGGGGGCCTGGGGCACCGTGTGCGATGACCTGTGGGACTTAAATGAAGCTGAGGTGGTGTGCAGACAGCTGGGGTGCGGCCAGGCTGTGTCTGCCCTTGGAAAGGCTCGCTTTGGCCCAGGTTCAGGAGACATCTTGTTGGACAACCTCCAATGTGCTGGTGTGGAGCGTCACCTAGGCCAGTGCACCCACTCAGGCTGGTTGGAGCACAACTGCGGCCACCACGAGGATGCCGGTGTCATCTGCTCAGGTATCTTCTCCCGTCTCAGTCACCCTGTTGGCCTTCAGATCAGCCTGGGACAAAGACAGGATCCTCAAACATTAGATTCACCTTTTGCTGTATCTCCTTTAACTTGGCTAAAACTTAGCTTTAACTTGGTTTTAATTACTAGCCTCCAAAATGAAAACTTCTAATTTGGTAATAAGAATTACTGAAAGTATGTATGCTTTATTGAAATGTGCAAAGAACATGTTTGATGCAAAAAAAATAGCTAGGCGCTGTGGCAGGTGCCATAGTCCCAGCTACTCGGGAGGCTGAGGCAAGAGAATCATCTAAGCCTAGGAGTTAGAGGTTGTTGTGAGCTGTGACGCCCCAGTACTCTACGGAGGGCGATAAAGTGAGACTCTGTCTCAAAAAAAAAAAAAATAGAACATGTTTTATGATAGCAACTTTGAAGGCGCATATACATAGGGACTAAGGAGCTCATTCATTGACAGAGGCAGCCTGTGAGTCAGGCCAGGGCACTTCAGAGCTGGCCAGGCCTGCTTCTGGCTTACAGAGCCACTGCTCCCAAGCTGACTGTATTTGGGCATCAGTTAAACTCTCTTTTAGACATAGTTGGTAATTCTGCCTGGAGAAAATGTGTTTTAAAATACTCTAGATTTACTGATGTGTAAATAGTTAGCTGGGAGCAAGTTCACTACCTCAAGGATGTCTGTGAATAACCCTTTTGTTAATGAGATGCCTTTTGATAAACTAACCGCCGTTAACACCTGATGTGACTTGGGGGCTCTGTACTCACAACTAGAGGTGGTGCTCGCTACATAGAGCCATCATATAAGCAGCGACTCAGCAGCTGGTCAGGACCTGCTCCTTGTCACTTTAAATTAGAGGCACATATTTAAAAACACAGTCTTGGGTGTTGGCGTATTCATCTGTTTGCATTGTGGCATCTCGTAATATGTGGCACATATAACCTACTTACAGCCTCATAAGTGTCATTCCCAAGTTTTGATAACTAGAGGATGATTGTCTAAATCTGAGGTCCCCCCCAAAGTGAAACTTATCTTCTGCCAAATCAATAGTTTAAATCACATCACCCCAAATGTACCCTTCACATCTGGATGTTGTCTCATAACCAACAACCAGAGAGAAGCTTACTTTTGTATCCACAGATGAATCTGCTTCTCCCTGTACTGTGTTATTCAAAGGGACTAATTTTTTCTATATCCGATTAATAAACACATACAAGAATATAGTTAAAAATCTTCATCTTCGGTTATTAAAGTCAGAGTTTCAAAAAATACTGACATACATATTCTCTCTGTACACAGGTGCTGAGGAGTCGCTTTTTAACAATTCAGGTCAGTGGTATCTTTTGTCAGCGGGAGTTAAACGTCAGCTGTTCTGGATTTTGCACTTGAGCTATTTGTTCTTCCAGCTTTAAGTTCATTCCTTGTCTAAACTGTAGAAATTTTTACACCACTGCGATGCCATGACAAAGTCTTATTTGGAGTAACTTTTCATTTTTACACGTGATGGCTTTTGTGCACGTGCGTGTGTGTGCGTGTCTGTGTAGAGGTCCATATTTTTTGGAGACGCATGCAGAATGAAACGCATTTTGTGATTTCTTTGCATATTCTATCCCTTCTGCATCAAAGGACCTTCCCAGCTCTTCCCCTGACTAGCTCCTTCTCACTTCTTAACAGGTGTCTCCCAGGCCCCTCCTATTTACTATTCCCTTTGTAGCAAACTTTCCTTTTCCTTCAAATCTGAATCACAGAGTGGATGTGTCTGTATTTGTCTAACGAATGGACTCCAGGCTCCCTGAGGGCAGAAACCACATCTCTTGCTTTAGAGCTGTATCATCAGTACCTAACATGAAAGACAATTGATAAGTGCTTGAAAGGAAATAAAATTGACCAAAGACCCCACAACCTGCCACTCAGAAACACATGCAAAATGCAATGCACAAGTCCCAAAGCGCAAAACGAGGGGAGGCTCCCTGCAGCCTGCCTCTGAGTCTGGTGCTGGTGGACCCCGGGTGCGGTTTTGGGGGCACACACATACACACTCATATCTCTGTCTGCAGGGGACTGGTCAGAGCTGAGGCTGGTGGGCGGCTCAGGCCGCTGCTCAGGACGCGTGGAGGTCCTCCACGAGGGTGTCTGGGGCACCGTGTGTGACGACCTGTGGGACCTGAACGAAGCGCAGGTGGTGTGCCGACAGCTCCAGTGTGGACGGGCTGTTTCTAGCCCTGGTGAGGCCCACTTCGGCCCAGGCTCAGGAGAAATCTTGCTGGACAACCTGCAGTGCTCTGGGGTGGAGCACCACCTGGACCAGTGTGGCCACTCGGGCTGGTCGGAGCACAACTGTGGTCACCACGAGGATGCCGGCGTCATCTGCTCAGGTATCTTCTCCCCCCTGAGGAAATAATTTCTGAAGCTGTGGTTGAAAACATTTTGCAGAACTGTGTGTCCTGGGTGAAATTTTCCTCCATTCATCCATCTGGTCGTTCCTCTAGCATCTCCTCCAGACCAGGCCTTGATCTCAGGTACAGGCTCTCACGTGGGCAGCTCTGGAGTCACACAGGGGACATCTTGAATGTTAGTAGCATCACCTGGGGCCTTACACACAGATTACAGGGATACATCCCCAAGGGGCCCAGAAATCTGCATTTTGACAAGTAGTGCAGAGATTCTGCATAAGAGAGACATAGGGTAATCCAACCCTGGCTGCCGTGGGACAGAACTGATCCAGCCCTCATAGTCGGAGACCTTGACAGAGGATAGTTGACATTGTCCAGGGGGCAGTTCTAGTACTCTGGGCTCCTGTACTAAGAAGGGTCATGGTCCTCTCCTCTTCATCCCCTGCCCACACCCTGGTCACCCCAAAGAGATTGACCTATTGCCTTTTTTTATGTATCCAGATGCAGAAGACACATCTTTGCTCACACCTCCAGGTATGTCCATATTTTTTCTAATCCAGGCAACTTCCCAGTAATAATAATACCAATAATAATAGCAGCAAGTATTTATTAATGCTAAGAACTAGACACTGTTCTAAGCCCTTCACATATCTAACCCTTGTAATCCCCACAGGAACCCCTTGAGGTCGATATTTGGATTATTTGCATTTTCCAGATTAACTGAGACACAGAAATTTAGCAAGGGACCCAGGGCTGGCTAGTAGATTTGAACCCGAGCTGGCAGTGCTCTTGGCTGTCAGTCTCATTTGCTATACTCGCTCACTGGCCTGGCTACACAAAGACCAAGCAAAACTAAAGTAAAGGAGAGGAGATGTTTTTCTCAGATCCTTACGAATCATCGGGAAAATCCTGGAACAAGTCATTATATTTTATATTGACAGAAGAGAAATTTGAAACACAGAAAGGTTAAGTTACTTTCTCAAGGTCACTCAGCAAGTTAATGGTACAGCCAAGTTCTGACACTGATCAAGTCTGACTACAACGTATATGCTGTCGAGGATCTTATAACTTTTGCCTCTTTTCAAAGATCTTATAATTTAATGATTGAATGATATTCATTTGTAATAAAAACCACAGATTAGAAAAATCAGACCTACACATGCACTGAAAATTCTACAACAATGCCAGAAGTGAATGAAAAGTCATTTTGTTTCATTGAAACAGACATTTCTATGCATCTTCTCAGCAGCAGGCATGATGCAAGGGGTTCTGGATAAATTAAATTATTTAATCCTCACACTTGAAGATTAAGGTTATCAAAAAGCCTTCCCCAAACAACCTGATTAGAAGGTGGCAGAACTGGAATTTATGAGGTCATTTCTTGACCTTTGAATGCAGCTGGCTGTCCCCTCACAGCTTCAGAGAAAACACAAATCATGAGTCATCAGTGTTGAAGGTATACATTAGGAGTAGAAACATCTCTCTCAGGCACTTGCCTAGAGAAGTCCTAATGTGTTCCAGGTGTTCCTGGGAAAAGGCTAGCCTTCTGTGTTAAAGTCATGAGTAAGAGGGGAGGGACTATCTAAAGTTAAAGGGCCACAGTAAGGGTCAAGATCAGTGGATATTCAAATGAAGGCTCGTCTATAGTTTCATCATGTTATGTAAATTACATGGATAGCAGAGAAATAAGGATAACAACAGTGAGTAAAAGAAATCATCTGGTTATATATTATACTAACCCAAAACTTAGTCGTTTAAAGGTCACGCTGTTTAGATATATGACATAATTTTGTGGGTCAGGAAATTGGGCAGGGCTCAATGGGAGATTCTTCTGCTCCACAAAGCCTTAAGCAGAGTCACTTGAGGGTGTTCATCTGGTGGCTCATCTAGAGAGTTCAAGACAGCTTCACTTATGTGCTTGGTGCCTTGATGAAGTCAGCTGGAAGGATAAGCCATTCCAGATGGTCTCAGGGCCTCTTCACATGGTCTCTACAGCAGGATAGTCAGACTTCTTATAAGGTGTTTTTGGGCTGCATGAGCAAGACTGTGTTCCCAGAAACAGAAAGGGGAAACCTCCCATCTCTTTCTCCATGTTCTGTTGGTCAAAGCAATCACAGAATCTACCCAAGTTTATGCGTGGAAACCTAGACCCCACCAAGTGACAGAGGAATATCAAAGAATTGATGGCCTCCCTTAATCTGCCACAGAACCATAGAAAATCGTCACTCAGCACCTTCGGACTCTTCTCAGTTTGCCCTAAATACACTGATGCTTCCAAGGAAATGCTTTACATTTCAGGAACTTGTAGATGAGACTAAATGGTTTTTCACTGGATGTCATGATTATCTCCTCTTTTTCCCTCTCAGGTCCTTCTGCAGCTTCTCAGGATCACATAACAGGTAGTCACTTATTTTGGCAACTCCCTGCCCAAAGAACCATCACTGCAGACACTAGACAGTGTGCCCATGATGTAGAACAAAGGAGAGACAGGCATGTTGTGAGCAAGGGTCCTAATTCTCTGCTGCCACTGTAAATACTGACTTTTTAACAAGAGGGTCAGACTGAAGGGGAAATGTGCCTCTTCCCCAGTCAGAGTAGGCAGGAGACTTGAAGAGAGTGTGGCCCTTCTGTCCGCCTGGCCCACATTCAGCCTGCCTTTGGGCGTACAGTTCTATAGAAGGCACCAGTCCGTCACCCACTGACATATTTAGAGATGTCAGGAAGTCCAGCTCTCAGGGGTTTCAGTGGCAGTCTTACCTGGCCTCATTATCGCAGCTCATATATACTATCCGTGGCGGAACTACAGAATGACTGGGGGCATCACCACTTCTTGCCATCCATCTCAGGAAAGTCTAGGAAACGCACCGATTCTGGGAGGATCACAGGTTGGTCAGGGGGAACAGAAAGAAGAGAAATTAAGCAACTTAATAATTTAAAGGAGAAATTCAATAAAGTATATTGCATTTCAAATTTCCTCCAAAATAATTTCATGATTCTAAGTTTTCTGTTTCTTTGTATGGCATGCTGCTTTAAATATATGTGTGTGTGTGTCTGTCTACCTATAAAAATGACCACTAATATAAAAGAAGTATATTTTACTGTTATCTTCTTTAACCCTTATATATCAAAAAAATGCAAGTGCCCGTCTCATAGAGAATACTGAGTTCAAGAAAACACAATCTACCGGGCGTCACCTGTGGCTGACCCCATATACCGAGGGTGGCAGGTTCAAACCTGGCCCCGGCCGAACTGCAAAGCAGAAAAATAGCCGGGCGCTGTGGTGGGTGCCTGTAGTCCCAGCTACTTGGGAGGCTGAGGCAAGAGAATCGCCTAAGCCCAGGAGTTGGAGATTTCTGTGAGCTGTGACTCCACAGCACTCTACTGAGGGCAAGAAAGTGAGACTTTGTCTCTACAAAAACAAAAAAAAAGAAAGAAAACTCAATCTTTTTGAGTACTTCCAAAAGGTACTCAGAAAAGGTGCCAGTGATACTATCTCCAACAGTCCACACGTCCCTTTTCCTCTCTCTCCAGTTCTCCAGCTCCCTATGTTGTTCTTCAACCTCTTGCTTCCTGGACCTCCCAAACTCCTCCCTTTCACAGGCACGGACAGCCTCTGTTTCTCTGTCCTTCCTTCTCAACCTCGCCTTCTGTTGATCTGCTCGGCTTCTCTTATAGTACACAAAACATCCTTCTGCTTTATAAAGGAAGAGGAGACAGTAAGCAGAGAGGACAAATATAAATTTTCTTTACCGGGGGGAGAGGGAAAAACAGGGAACTTTCTTCTGACCCATCAGAATTAAATTGAATGGACTTTCCTTCCCATGTTTTCTTCCCAAGAAACACTCAAACTAAAGGCCTAGTCAGTCAGCTTGTGCATGCCCACCCAGGACACTGATGCTGGATTCCGCCCCACCACTGGGTGTGAGCTGATCTTTACTAGGATTACACGAATGCCACCATGTGAACACACTCTGACATCCTTTTTTCCCTGTTGTTTCAGGAGGAAGTAAATCTTGTGGAGGGGTCATTTCTAGTCTCTCTGGCTCGTTTTCTAGTCCACAGTATCCAGGAAGCTACCCAACAGATGTGCAATGTGTTTGGGAGATCCATGTGGATAAAAAATTTCGGATAGAGCTCATGATTCCAAATTTAAAGTAAGAAAACCCTTGAAGAGAAGGTTCTACCTAAGTAAGAATATTGGTTTGTGAGATCATAGTAGAGATATTTCCTTTAGTGAGAAATATTTAGGGGTGAAATCAGAAGAACACAAAATTCTAAGTCCTTCTGAGTCAAACTTCAGATTAATTTTCAAGACTATCCAATGAGTTACTTCTTGATGGAAAACTTCAATGAGTAGTTATCAACATATTTGACTTAACCTGATTTTGATAGCTTTTCTTTTGATTTGTTTTCTAAAACCATCACCAAAATCTCCAAGCTTTGTTTTTGTTGCACCCTAGGTATCAGTATTTGTCTTCTTAGACTTTCATTTGTCTTCATCTAAATTTTAAACAAATAGTAAGAACTTTATGTACACATCCATTAACCAACTACTCCAGTCATGGGCCCTGCATCTTCTAAATGTTCTGCATGGTGAAGGGAGGGACTAGAGAGATGTTGCCTCAAATGTTTCAGAGTCACTGCCACTTTTATCTTCCTGACATAAAATACCAGCTGATAGTTTCAATGTTGATCGTATGCTAAGGTTTCACATGCTTTGTCACATGTCAGGTTTATTATAGCCCAAAGATATATGTCCTTATAATCTTCATTAGAGATGAGGAAACTGAGGTTCAGAGAGGTTAACTAACTTGTCCAAGGCCAACCTTTCTAGGCCTATCTGAAATCAAAACCCCATCTTGTCATCAATATGTTTCTGTAAGCAGAGTCTGTACAAAGTCCTTCTTCTTGTTATATTTGACACACATCATGTTACAAACATAGCAGGACTATGGAATTTCATGTTAATCTAGCTTTAGACATGCACTGAATTGACAGTCAGTCGTGACTATACCAAGACCACAGATTCAGACATGCCATACACTAAAAAATGACCTAGCACATGTTTACTTTGTTGTCTAAAACTCGAGAGCACAACTAGCTCACAATGAGGTGAGAACCCGAACCCTCCAGTCATGTTATTAGCTGTCCATTCCTCCAAAATCAGTCCTCATTATATCCCTCATGAGTAATTGCCATGTTGAAAATACTCTTCTATATGCTGCCATTATTTTTATTTTAAAATCAAGGTTTTCTTACCCCAACAATTTGGGTATGACAAATATAGTGAAATACAGAAGTAGAAAAATCTGGCTGTGATTTTTATCACGTGCTTATCATTGCCACGATATGACTGTCATGAAT
This sequence comes from Perodicticus potto, assembly GCA_963574655.1. NCBI lineage: Eukaryota > Metazoa > Chordata > Mammalia > Primates > Lorisidae > Perodicticus > Perodicticus potto. Next base: position 11,424 of record CAUYRH010118256.1, read on the forward strand.
TTAGTTGCAGTATGAATTAGAATTCACTAATTAGAATTCACTAGAATTCACATTCATTAATGTCCTATGTAGGTTGCGATCAACCAAAGCCATTGTGGTTTTAAATCTTCTGTTATAAGTTTATAACTATAAGCTTCATACATTCTCAGCACAAGAAAACAGAGTTGTGATAGTACAGCTGAAAAAAATTAATATTTTACATATTAGTGGGCAATTTAAATATATTTCTTTTTTTATTTTTGGGGATTCATTGAGGGTACAATTTAAATATATTTCAAATATTTAGTCTTGATGATTGTCACCCTTATTTAGCATTAATATCTAGGAAGTTTCTAACCTGCCACTAAATCCCTACTTCTATTCCTCCCCCAGACTGGAAGATATCCTTGGATGTCCCTATGACTCAATTGAAATCTTCGATGGCCCCAGGATTGCCTCACTCTCCATGGGGAAGTTCTGTGCTCCAGCAGCTGTGATATTTTTCTCCTCCTCAAACATCATGACAGTGGTGTTCCGAAGCGATTCTGTGATAACCAACACTGGCTTTTATGCTCTTTTCAATGCTATTCCACAGGATGAAAGAGAGTTAGGTAGGAAGCTTTGATTAATTTTTGGTTGTTAAAAACCAAGACGGTTTCTAACAAGAGAGACTCCCTTATAGTAGAGACCTGGGATCCTGTTTTTAAAACCCCCCACACTTAGCTTCATCAGCCCTGCTCCGTAAGTGCTAGATTTTCCCACTGGGAAGGCCACACATGGGAAGCTATAATAAGGCAATGACGTGCATCCTGTGTGTAAGTGGCCATGGTGCTTCTGTCTGCAGGGGAAAGCTGACTGATATGAAGACTTTGGGGGCTGTATCTGCAGCCAACAGCCTCTGGGGAGCTGTCCAGAGTGCTGAAATGTGGATAGTCACTTCTGTGAGAAGACTTCCACATCCCTCCACAAGAGGGCCAGTTTTATACTTTGCATGAAGTGGACCATAGACCCCCTCAAATGAGACACTTGGGGACCCCGTTAGCCATGGCACTATACATAGTCATTTCAGAGCCAGGTCCAATTTGCACCCTGCAAGGACACTTCCTGCCATTTGTGGAACTTCTGATGCTCTAGGGCATGCTTTGGGGACCCCAGTAATCCTTCAGGACCAACAGAAAACTAGGTACTAAGTCTCTGGATGCAGTTTATGCCTTGTTTTTTTCTAAGTAAGAGAATTCCTTGTGTATTTTGCCCAGAAAGCTATGTTTGAGACCTTGCCCTGAGGAAGATAAGTAAGCTCCAACATTTGAAATCCAGACTACTCATTAACTCAAGGCCACCATTCACTCATCCAGTAATAGTTACAGAGGTCCCGGCCCCAGCCAAATTGCAACAACAACAACAAAATTTCCCAGTTAAACATAAAATCCTGCTGTTTAGAAGATAGACCAGTACTGTGGTTGGTGGGCAGGCCAGGCAGTGCTGAGGTCATGGGGAGGTCCTTCACCAGGGGTCTTATGTGTGATAAACTGCGGGACCTGAGTGAAGCCAAGGTTGTGTGCCAGCACCTCGGGTGTGGATGAGCCATTGCTGTTCCTGGAAAGGCCTACTTTGGCCCAGGCTCCTTCAGTTCAATGTTCAGTGTTCAGGAATTGAGTAACACACTGGCCTATGCACAGTTCTGGATGGTCAGACCACAATTGTGGCCACCATGAGGATGTTGATGTCATCTGTTCAAGTAGCCCCTCCTCCCATGGTAGGTTCTTTCTGATCTTTCAGCCAGAGACAGATCAGTGATGGATAGAGGCCATGCACAGAGCAGAGCCAGGGAATCTGAGGACAGAGGCCAGAGGCCAAACAGGTGATGTCCCTTCAGCAATGTGGACCTGACTCCGTTCTGAAGACAAACACACCAGAGCCACATAGTTGACGTGGTGCCTGCCTGCTTGAGACCTACCTACACTAGAAGATTATTTCTTTGTCCTCATAGAATTGAATTTAGATTTTCCTAAACTGATTGTTCTTTTATGCAGGTGCTGGCAACTGGGCTCCAGGTGTGATTCCTGCACCGCCGGGTATGTTCAATACTGGTGGTGTCCATACCACTGATAGTGGTACATTTCACTATCTCTGCAAAGTTAAAAGGAAATCTAGCCTCTGTCCTGACCTAGACACTGGTGAACAATGACTAGACCCACAGTTTCCAATTCTTGCTGCACACTAGACTCACCCAGGAGCTTTTGAAATTCCTGATGTCCAGGCTGAACCCCAAATTGGTCACATCAGAATCTCTGGGTCACTCACAGGCATTAGTAATATTTAAATCTCCGCACATGATTCCAGTGCACAGCCAAGGTTGAGAACCATGGCTCAGACAAGGAGCCAAGAGCCGCGTGTCCCAAATAGAATTACATCCAACACTGTCTCTGTGGTGGCAGAGCAAATGAGAGTAGAGGCGAAAGGTTGGATCACTATGGGTAAGGGTCAGTAAGGAGAGGAGAGAAGGTGGAAGGATTTGCCTCTCAGGGACATGGGTTAGAAAATAAAACTGTGCAGGAAAATGAAGATGCATTAAATACCAAACTCCCTCCCACTGGGTCAAGAGCAGATGACAGGTAAGCAATAAGCCATCTGGGGCTCTTCTAAAAAGGATAGTTGTCTCCATATTGAACAGGTAAATATTTTTATATTGGAATTATTCTCTAAACAGTAAAACATCTATTTACATAGCATTTACATTATGTTAGCTATTATATGTAACCCAGAGATGATTTAAAGTATATGGGAGAATAAGCTTATGTTATATACATGTACTATGCCATTTTATATAGGGGGCTTGCACGTCCATGAACCTTGGTATCTGTAGGGGGTCTTGAATAAATCCCTCTGGATACCAATGAATAATGATAGATGCCACATAGATATCAAACCCGAGAGGACATGTGAAAGGGAAAAGAAGGAACCTTAGTCAACAGAACTCCTGTCCAACCGACTTTTCTCCACCTTGGCTCCCAGTTTTCTGATTTTTGTCCTTCTGGATTTCAGCACCTAATAAATTCCTGCAGACATAATGATATGGTCTATAGCCTTGCAATATTGCTGTAATTCCTAGTGATTGGTCAATGCAAGGATGGTTGTTGGCTTGGTGGAACCTAGCACAAAACAGAAAATAAGTCATGTGTTGTCTGAGATTTCCTGGCAAATCAGCTCAAAAAGGGGAAGAGGTTCCAGCCCAGATCAGGGAGAAAAGAGGAATAAGTGCATTCACAGGACTTACTAAAACTTGAACTCATGCCTGTAACTCCAGCAATTTGGGAGGCCAAGGTGGGATGATCACTTAAGGCCAATAGTTCAATGCCAGGCTGGGCAACATAGCCCTATCTCCACTTACTAAATAAATGCATACATACTAAAGTGTTTTAGTTTTATAGGCTCATTCACTTGTATTTAAGCATAAGATAATTTTATGAAGCTCTCCCCTGATTTTCTTTGGTTTTGATTTTTGCAGTTGCTGTTCCTCCAGCCCCTATAGCACAAGGTAACTTTCTTTCATTGAAAGAATGAATAACCTGTAAAGTATTAAAATGAGTGAAGTCAATTCACCAAAGTGGAACAGACTTCTGTCAGTGCAGCCTGTCCTGCCTACCATGGAGGAGAAGGAATGGGTGGGGTGGAGCCCTCACAGATGGGTGGCTTATCTACATTTGAGCTGAGGTGGTTTGCGTGGCAGGAACCCAGGAAAGCACTAAGTTAACAACCACCCCACACACATGCTATATACATGTACCCAGTCCCATCTCCCATCTCACCCATAATCAGTTTTAGGGTCCTGCCTGCTCCAGCACACATCTTTCATCCTCCCTCATGCCCTCCCAGAGGCACAATCCCCTGCACCTGCCAAGCCACAACTGTGTCTACACCAGCTTGAGTCCTTCCTGTTGTGTGATTCCACTGTTGCGTTCAGTGGAATTCAGGGTTCTACTTGGGAAAACACCACATGTGTGCCTGGAGAAGCCAACTGGGAATCTCTCATCTGCTTTTACAGGAGGAAGTCACTCTTGTGGGGGAGTGATTTCGAGTCTCTCGGGCTCCTTCTCCAGCCCTAGGTACCCTACAAACTACCCCACTGATGTGGAGTGTGTTTGGGTGATACAGGTGGCCAAGACGTTCCACATAGAACTGACCATCCCAAGCCTGAAGTAAGCAGCTTTGCCTTTCTCTACTGTAGAGGCCAGATTAGATTTGAGTTCAAGCTTTCCTCAAAGAGGTGGCCTATCTATGGGACAAATCTTCTCATAATTTAGGTAAGACTTGGTCTGGTCACCTAGGTTGTAGAAAACCCTTTATCATCTTGCTCAATTTCCTGTGCAATGTGAATAGCCCGTGAGTCTTCCTGACACCAGGCCAAGGAGCCCCAGCGAGGTGGCCCATGCATGAAGACCTCACCCCTGCACTCTCAGCCACTTCCCTTTGAGACATGAGTGTCCTCTTCATTCCCACTGTCTGAGCTTCGTACTTCCTCTTCTCTTCAAACATTTCTACCATGTCCCTTCCAAGATTTTTCCTCCACAGATTCAAGTTCATTCATCTCTTTCATCAGATGCCCTTTCTACTTCTTTCTCAAACTATCACCCACTCTTAAGAAATGTATTCTACCTTAATATATCTTTATATGCATATATATTTATACATATATTCTTTTCATATACACATACATATATAGAAGTAACTTTTGTATGAAAATACTACTTTTCCTTGGTTTCATCTTTCTATTCTGGGTTGCCTCTGGGTCATCCCTTCTTCCTTATTTTGTTCCGGAGTATGCCCTTGACTTCTGCCACCACTTTCCGTCTGTGTCCACTGGCCACAGCAGTTGAGGGTCTGAGTGACTGAATGCTGCTTTTAAAAACATAAAATGGTATCAAGGAGAGTACAGGTGGATTCAACTGGTGTTATCTGTTGGCTAAATTCCTTTTGAATAGGGAGGATTGAAACTAATATCAGGGTGTCATGTATTATGAGCAAAATTTACTTATCATTTATTCATTCACTTAACACATATTTGTTGAAAGCAATGTGAGGAAATTTCATACCATATATTTCAAATCTCCATGTATGGAATTCACAGTCCTAATGTTTAGAGGCACAGAGTTTCACCACATCACTTCCAGAAAATGATTGCTCTAAATAGCTGGAACAGCCCATATCCCCTGTAATCACAAAGTCATTGTTCTGATAGAAGTTTCCTACTTTGATTTTGGAATGCATAAATCAAGGAGCTATTTAATTTCTTGCCCAAAGCCAGAGCATAGAGGCTGATTTCTGCATTTTGATGTTTTTAAGTCCAGACTCATTGATACTTATATTTTGTTTCTCAGAGCATAAAGTTAGTTATTATTTACACCAGTGATTCTCAACTGGCAGTAATTATGTACCCTACAGGACATTTGCCTCAGTCTGGAGATAGTTCTGATTGTTACAATGGAAGTGTCACCAGTGGGTAGAGGCCAGGGATGCTAAGTGCCCTGAAATGCACACTTACAGTCACCCCACCCCACCCAGCAAAGAACTGTAGAACCAACTGTCAGTACTGCTGAGATTAAGGAACCCTGACCTATGTTGAAGTTTGCCTTGTTTTTTCTATTTCAGCTTCTATAAATCTTTGCTTCACACTCCATTTGTAGACATTATATACATTTTAAACTTATGCCATTTCATTCTTGCTAAGTGGAGTGTGTTCTGTTTTCTGATGCAATGATTTCTCAGGTTTCAATGTCACTGGTTACTACTGTAACATAGTCACCTTCCACATAAATGTTACCATTTACTTTTTCTCAAAAATTTAAAAAGAGTTATTTTGAGGTACCTGTCCTTTACTTCACTGGAACAGATGTGTCAGTAGGTTTCCAAATCCAGTACCTGCTTTGTGTACAAATGTAATGATGCCCATTGTGCGTACACTATGCAATGAGCTTGGATCACGTAGGCATCGAAAGCTCCTTACTGCTGCTTACATGCAAATAAGACTATCTCACATTTTTATCTTCTTAATATTGATGTTGATGTTCTTTCAACAGATATTTCTTGAGCCCCTACTCTGTGTGGGGCCTGGTCTAGGAATGAACTTATAGTGCCAACCAGGAAAGACAAGATCACTCCCCTTACAGAGTTTGTCTTCTAGATGAGGAGACAACCTGTGCTCAAAGAAACCACTAACCCAATGGACAACTTCAGTCACTGATAAGTTGATAAATGCTATGAAAGAAAAATATATACATGTATGGTAACAGGACAGAGCTCAGGGGTCCAGACAGCATGAGCAGGATGGTCAGTCAGCGTCTCTGACGGGACAGTTTGGGGCTTTGGCAGGAAGAGTCAGCAGGTCCTCAGAACTTCTACCTCCATCATCCTTTCCTCCTGTTCGGGGTCTTCTTGAGTGTTTTATTCGATGAGACCTTGCTGGACACTTGCCACCACCCCGAGAGTGGCAGGATTTGAATTACAGTCAGGGGACATTCAGGAGACACTGAAGCTAGAGAGGAACAGGACAGGAAAGACAGAAAGCCAAAACGGCAGGTGAGAGGTGAGAGCCCCACAGTCCTGGGGACGTCCCCGTAGGGAAGGACAGGAGGGTAGGCTCAAGGCCGAGTGATGAGTGGGGCCTGTGGCTGGAAGAACGAGGCAGGGTTGACTGCCAGTTCGGCTGGATGCCGGGCAAACAATGACCCTATTTAAAACATTCTGCAGATTTCCTTTGGGGCATTAACTTTGCCTTCACACCCTCAGGTTAGAGGACATCTATGGGTGCCCTAATGACTTCATTGAGGTATTCGATGGACACCAGGCTGCTACACTCTCCATGGGCAGATTTTGTGCAGGAGAAGAGCTCACATTCCTCTCCTCTTCAAATGTCATGACGACAGTGTTCAGAAGTGATGCTATGATCACCAACACAGGGTTTTATGCCCTGTACAACTCCGTCCAGCAAGATGAAAGGAAGAGTGGTAGGTACCCTTCCTTTGTACATTGGGAGGAAGTCAAATCTAATTTGTGATCTTCCCTTTTAACAGAGGAGACTTTTTTTTTTTTTTAGGAGATAGGGTCTTACTCTGTCACCCCAGCTGGAGTACAGTGGCCCCATCATAGCTCTTTGCAGCCTCAAATTTATGGGCTCAAACAATCCTCCTGCCTCAGCCTTCCAAAATGCTGGAATTACAGGGGCAAGCCACTGCATTCAGCCTAAGAGCTATGTTTTTTATTTTAAAGGTGGTGTCTTGCCATGCCACCTAGGCTGGACTTGAACTTCTGGGCTCAAGCAATTCTCTCCCTCAGCTTCCACAGACACTGAAATTACAGGCGTGGCCCTCTTGCCTGGCAAGAGAGAAAACTCTTTCTAAATCCAATTTCCATTAAGGACATCCTCAGTGACATCCACAGACCCTAACAGCCACTCACCATCACTTTCCTCTCCCAAAGTAAACCTAGCTAAAGAAACAGTCGGTTGAAATGTTACATCTAATATTGGCCATGGGCATAAATGGAGAACCCAAAAGACAGCCTCCTTCTTCTCCAAAGACAGAAAAGAGAACTCAATAGGAAAGAATCCTTGTGGGACTAAACTATGTCAAACTACAACTACCAGCCCACCCACCCCTAGCTAACCATCCAGAACATTCAAAGACTGAATAGGTTCTGTAGCAGGAAATGGGGAACATTTCAGAGGCCCAGTGGCTTTTCCTTAGGGTGACCACATAATTTGTCCTCCTAATAGTATACTTTTGAGAGTTCTAAAGGAACTCTAAAATAATTAACAGGCACTGACTGACCTATAACATCATAAACAAGGACAACTCCAGGCAAATCAGATCCCAGGGCCACCCTTATTGCCCAAGTGCTGGAGAATATTCTCTACCTGCAGAAGGTCTTAGACTTTGGGGACAGCTCCACAGCTCAGAAGGCCCTATTTTCCTGTCTCTAGATTTGTCTCTCCGATTGGTGAATGGCAGCCACAGGTGTGAGGGCCGGGTGGAGGTCTTCTACAATGGCACCTGGGGCACAGTGTGTGATGACAGCTGGGACCTTGCAGATGCCAGGGTGGTGTGCAGGCAGCTCGGCTGTGGCGAGGCCCTCTCAGCCCCGGTCAAGAACCACTTTGCCGGAGGCACCGGCCACGTCATGCTAGATGATGTGCAGTGCACTGGGAAGGAAGTCAAGGTGTGGCAGTGCATGCACGGCGGGTGGCTATCCCACAACTGCGGGCACCATGAGGATGCCAGCGCCATCTGCTCAGGTGAGCACCCGGAGACTCTCAGGATCAGAGATTACCCCCACCAGCCACCCCTGGGAAGGGAGGTGTCAACACCAGCAGGCAGTTACTCAGAAATCAGCCCTGGGCTTCCAGCCACCGGCTTAAGTCAATTTGCTTAAGAGTTAGCGCTCTTTCCTCTAAATTGTTGCATCTGTTCAAGATCCCACCTGAAAAGTCACGGTGATTAAATTATCCTGTTCCCGGAATGACAAGCCATGGTGTTGGCAAAAATCCACCCTCTTCTGAATAGGAATAGTAGATGGTATCCAGCAAGTGCTCTGCACCAGGCTCTAGGCTGAAACCAGGGCATTCACATTCTCACTTAACCTTCACAACCACTAATAAAGTAGAGGCTATAGCAACAACATTGTATCAATTAGGATACCAGGGCATGTCCAAGATCACACCCTAGCCCATACTCTGTACTTCCTCCTCCTCGATGTACCATCTTAAAGCCTGAGCTCAACTCTGTTGCTGAAGCTCAGTCAGCCGCATAACTGACCAAAAGCAAATAAATGCCATGCATGTTTCATCTGAGCCATCAGGAGACTGAAATTCGCAGTGTGCTGCCTCTCCCAGGAGCATTGTAGGGGGGCCAGTCTCCTAACAGGGATGGATTTTGACTCTATGAATACATTTGATCCGGAGAAAAGCACCTGATTTTCTTTATAAATGATGTTACCACCTTACTTAATCTGTCATTCTCTCTTTTTTCTTTAAATAGGTGTTGGTGGCAATTCACACCCAGAACCAACAGGTACTGCTTTTCATACAAACAGTTACCACACCCTTGACATACAGGCCCAGTTGAATTAAATTCTCTGCTGCTAATTAACAAGAACAATGTAGCCCATTAGGTTTGATAAAATGCTGGAGGCAAGGGACAGCACCAGGTGGGGAGAGTAGTATTCCTGGGAGGGAGAGTTCATATTCACCAGAAATGCAATCTCTCTCAGCCACTGAGATTCCCTGAGTCAGTCAGCATCTGCTGGGGAGAAAGGGTTAACTGCTTGTGGGAATGATGGTGCCAAGAGATGCTGGAGGGAACAAAGAAAAGAATACCCCAAGGTCAGTTCTCAACAAGTTGACTCCAATGACACCCATCCACGCCCTGGGCATGCAACTGTCCAAACTCTTGATGAGCCAGTTACCTCTGTCCACTGGGGCACAGAGAAATTGTGCCTTTTGAATGTCAGTGCTCCAGAGTGTTTTCAAGGAGTATTCTGGATAAAAGTCTTTGCTCGCAGTATGACTGTTTCTCTGAGTATTTCCAGACTCCATGGTGACAGCCCCTGCAGGTGCATCATCTTTGCATAAGCTCTTCACCTGGCCTTGTATTTGCTTCCTTTTCAATTTAGGATAAATTCCACACCACACCCAATATTTCTGCCTCAAATTAGATGCTGCAACCGATCTGGATGTTGATTTTAGCTACAATGTGTATATAATACAACCAGGAATCTTCTAACACAAGGTGTTTTATAACACACCATGCTGAGAAAGGGTAAATTGGCCCGCCTGGTCTCTGCCAAAAAGGGTGCATTGGCCTGCCTGGTCTCTGCCAAGTTATCAAGCCCATTCAACCTTAGGCAGAGTCAACTCCTCCTCATAAACTCATAGTTTAAGATCTTCGTTGCCCCAGGACAGCCTTGGGAGGTCAGGGAACACTCCAATGCTGACTTTTCTAGTTACCAGCAAAAAAAGCAGCCCCAGAGCAAGTCTTCATGTCCGTCTCCATTCTGTCCCCTCATGATCCTCAGAAAACACAAGCAGAGGACAAAGCCCCTATTTGAAGGGGTTTCCTCACTTTCTTACAGATGAAAGTTTCCATTGCGGTGGTTTGCTCACAAATAATTCAGGCTCCTTCTCTAGTCCTTGGTTTCCTAAAGAATACCCTACAAATGTGATATGTGCTTGGGACATACAAGCGGATATTGGGGCGCGCATCAAACTCACATTTGAAGTGATAAAGTGAGTACACATTTCCTGCCTTTTCAGCCATGCCTCCCTCTCCTTAACTTGCCCCCCCCAAAAAAAAAACTTTTCATATGTAATTCTCAAAGTAGAGCTAGGACTCAGAGGCTTATGGTAATATTGATTAAATTTTTCAATACATGGATCTTTTAACCCAGCAATTCCAGTCCAAAAATTTGGTCTGCAGATAAAGTGTTGTGTGCACTGGGGATAAGCATACTTATGGTAGCAACAATGGGCAACGATCTAAGTGTCCAGCAGTAGGGGATCAGTTAAATAGATTTTGGTACCTCCATCTACTGCCATCATGAGCTGTAAGAAAGCCATGGAAACAGCACAGCCCGCTGCTGCACATGTGTAGACAATCTCTAGCAGGAAACGAACAGAAATTGTTCATTGACACTGCTTCTAGGTAGGAGAGTGAAGTGAGGAGAGAACAATCAGGTAGGAGAAAGTTTACTTTTCACCACGTGCCCACCAAGATCACTTAAATTCCACTTCATGGGCTTGTACTATTCAGAAAGTACTGCTGAATTTAAACGTTAAAAATTAAAAGATTTTTAGAACCAGGAGAGTACCTGCTGCCTATGTCCACAGGGTCATTTTTCCTGCAACCCATTTGAAGAGGTACAAGTTTCAGACATCTCCTTCCTCACCTTTCCCGAACTAACAAGAGGAAGTTAGTTCTTCTTGGGCAGAAAGCCCCGATGGACTGGGTCTAAATGATCTGCTTCATTTCACAGAATGGAAAATTTCTATGGCTGTCCCTACGACTTCATTGAAATCTTTGATGGTCCACAGAGTGAATCCTTCTCTCTGGGGAGACTCTGTTCCAGGACAACCCCAATATTTACCTCCTCCTCCAACCGCATGTCCGTGGTGTTCCACAGCGATGCTATTGTCACCAATATGGGCTTTTATGCAAAATATGAGTCTCTTGTGCAAGATGGAAACGCTGCTGGTAGGTCCTTCCATCGTTTCCACCCCAGCCCTGCTTGGCCGTGATGATGAAGATGAGCAGCGGCTCAGGCACCTGGGCCCCAGGGGGGTGGAAAGGGGTTTCCCAAGCTCCTAAGTTCACTCCCCAGATGTGACTCGGAGGAACTGGGTGAACGCCCAGCCATGCCCTGGAGTAAGTGGCACAGCACACATCACACATACCTTCTGGTGGCAGAGGCATGTCACACTGGGCTAAGAAAAGACATTTTCTTAGAGCCACTTTTATGCAAAACCACATGCAGTGTCTTCCCACCAGGCCTCAAGAGCACGATTCTACAGTAGGAACAGCAACAGTGTTTCAGACTTGGTGATTTTCACTTTACACAAGGTTTGAGGGTTCTCTTTGGCTTCCATGAAATAGGTGATTAATCCAGTCTGGGGGAAAAGCTTTTAAATACTGCCCCACCACTCCCAATCACCTTGATTTGAGGCAATAAACCAGAGCACTGTTGCAGCCAGTTCTACCCAGCAGTGGTTTCCTCCCCAGGTATAAGCAGGTCAACTCAGAGGACAGGCCAGTGTCTCCTCTGCAGGGGCAAAAGGGTAGCCCCAGAGTGGTGACGGGTGTCTGCCTTTCCAGATGTGGCCCTCAGGCTGACCAATGGCAGGCACCAGTGCGAGGGCCGCGTGGAGCTGCACTACAATGGCAGCTGGGGCACGGTGTGTGATGACAGCTGGGACATGCGTGATGCCCAGGTGGTGTGCAGGCAACTGGGCTGCGGAGCAGCGGTGGCAGCCCCTGGGCAGGCACATTTTGCAAGAGGCCTGGGCGCCATCGTTCTGGATGACGTGGAGTGTGCAGGCACGGAGACCCGGCTGTGGCAGTGCCTACACAGTGGCTGGCTCTCCCACAACTGTGGCCACCACGAGGACGCCAGCGCCATCTGCTCAGGTGGGCCTGATTTTGAGCAGCGGTGGCCAAGGGACTCTCAACTCTAAGTCTCAGCCCAGCTACACTTAGAGTAGTAGAGAAATTCCAGGCAGGCCCCACACCCCTGGGCCCCAAACATCAGCCGCTCAGAGCCCCTGCACAATCCCTGCCTGCCCACACCATCATTTTTCTTCATACTTTCTCTTAAATTGACTCTTTTTAACTTAAATGAATTTCATTTTACAAGGTAAGTTGCTATCACCACCATAAGCAGAGAGCCAAGACCACTTGCCACAAATAGTACATAAAAACAAACAGAATAGCAATAAAATTATATTTAAAATGTTTTAAAATTAAAATTAAGGCTGGGCTTGCTGGCTCACACCGATAATCTGAGGCTTCTGGGAGGCCAAGGCAGGAGTTTGAGACCAGCCTGAGTAAGACTGAGACTCTTTCTTTTCTCAAAACAGAAAAATTAGCCAGGCAGGCACCTGTAGTCCCAGTTACTTGGGAGACTGAGGCAGGAGAGTGACTTGAGCCCAGGAGTTTGAGGTTGCTGTGAGCTAGGCTGAGGCCTTGGCACCCTAATCTGAACAATACATTGAGTCTTTGTCATAGATAAATAGATAGATAGATAAAAGTATACAGTGAACTTTCTCATCTAATAAATTTACACCCATGCATGTCTGAAAATACCCTTACTCAGAATGGAGCTAAATGTGAATTTTTACCTTTTAATACAATAAGCATGCAACTCAAAACAGAAGCTGCAGTACTTCAAATTATCTTGCGCCCCACCAGTGATGAGTCACGCCTTTGACAGCCTTCTCTTTGATTCAATCCCCTCATTTTCCAGCTAACACAGAGAGCTTTCTTAACAGTGGGGGACCCACATCCTAGAACAGGCTGTCATTCCTCAGTTATATCTCAGTTGAGTTTCTGCAAATAAATTCAGTAGCTGGAGCCAAAAGTCCCCTTCATCTCTGCTCCCTCCTGGGTCTGGCTGGGAAGACACAAACTGGCTTATCAGCTAGACCTCGTAGCAACCACCTGAGACAAGATGAAGGACACGAAAAGGCTGCAGGTACCAGAAGGTTCAGAGAGAAGAGGAGTCAAGTGGCAGAATCAATGCTCCAAACAAAACAGAAGCTGAAGCTGCATGTGACATCCGAAGACAAGGCTGAGGGTTAAAGAGCCCGGAGAGTTGGAACCAGGGACCTGGCAGGGCTGTGCAATACGTCGCAGTACCTGGAAGGGCCACCCAGCAGCAGCTTTGTGAACCTTTCACCCTGACCCTAGAGTTCCCAGCCCCGCTCCCCAGTCCATTCAAGGGCCTTTCATCTCCCTCCTGGACCTGAGGTTGGAGTACATGTCCTTGAGATAAATGTGGTTCTGCCCTTTACCACCTGACATTTATTCAGAGGGGAGACCCCACACATACCCAGGAAGAATCACCAACCAGACTAACCTGCAGGGCAGATGATCACACCAGGCACCATCACTGGGGCTACAGTTTGAAAAACAACGAAGAAGGAAAGGAAAAGAAAAGAACATTACAGTGTCAAGCAGCAGGATAGAAATGAACTCAGGGACCCAGGACTTCAGGTGGTTGTATCTATGCTACTTCTCTGAGGTGCCTGCACTGGGAGTAGTTTCTCCCCCAAACAAGAAACGGTGCCTTTCTGATTGAAGTAACCCAGTCTACCTCTCAGGTTTAGAAAGTGTGAAAGGAGATGACTTAGCCACACTTCCCGTGTCTTTCACAGCCTCTCTGCCTAACCTGACACCGTCCGCTGCTATGAGTTACCCGACCTCAGGTAATTACAATTGCTCCCAATTAATTGACTGGCTGTAACTCACCTTGCGATGGAACCCTGGGCAGTAGAGTAGTGATTTAGGGGCCAAATCCTTAGTTTGTCTTCGACATTTAGGAGCTGTGAGGCCTCTAGCAAGTCTCTGAACTGCTTCATGCCTCAGCGTCCGCCTCTGATGAGGACAAAGAGGATTTCAGTGGTTTTCTCTGTGTAGAGCAAGCACAGTGGGGCAGGCTATGTAGACATCAGCCATTATCTTCCAATGCACACCTTGTCCAGGGCCGCAGTCCTGCAGGGGTTTGTCACTGTACATGGCTTTCTACTGGACAGAATTGCTAAGAATGAAGAAGCTGAAAGGGCCAATTCTTACTTTGCCCCTGGTTCTGTTTGGTCCAGTAGTTGGTACAGTTTAAATTTGGTCAGTGGCGCCTCCATGCCAGGTCTTTAAGAGTGAAGTATAATATGAACAGAAGAGCTGGGAAACAGAGAAATGACCCCAGACCCCTGGACGAAGCAACAGGGCAGGTTATACTGAACAGCGGAGGTCCCCTAAGGATGCTTTCTTGACTTTGAAATAATCTCTTAAAAAAATGATCAGCCACCCTGCTTTAGTTTTCTTCAGCTTATAAAAGAGCTAGATTGCATTTCCTGCACACGTACACCACCTGGGTGGTGTCAGGAGTTTTCCTCATAGAGAATGAGTAGGAGAAGGGACTCCAATTCAGAATCAGAAACTGTCTGTGGGCAACCCAGACAGTGGAGCGCCACCAACGATTGCCTGAGAGTTCAATGTTGGACTTTTAACGAAGATGTAAAATTTTCTTCTTTGCTTTCTGTCTGCCCTTAGCATCTTTTCCAAAGCCAAGAGAGGTACCCACAAGAGCAGGTAATTTTTCTTCTCAGTTCACTCACCTTCCCCTTGTAGAGCTTGATTTAGTTCAGAAACACTCTGGCATGATGTGGGAGGGTGACTCCTGGCTGCACACACACTTTCCACACACTTTTTCCACACATTTCTATTCCGTTCCATGGCTACAGGCTGGCCTGACAAATGGCTGCTGCCTGAGGAAGGCCTGGCAATATCTCAATTCACCCAGAAAACCTGTGACTGAAAAGGGACCAAGAGGAAGAGGCAGAGAGATGCAGGAATGGCTTGGAGGGGCTGGTTTGGAAGCTGGCACCTAGGAAGGCTGGAGGTGCCCTGCTGACCCTAAGCTCATGTTCCCACTGGTGAGCTCACCTTGGCTGTGGTCCAAGCATAGCCAGCTTCCACTGCCTTCTATAATACTGCCCTTTGGACATGGGGTTCACTACCCTCATGACAGTTTGTTCACTCACAACTGTGGGCACCCTGAAGATGGAGAAGGTCCCCCCAGGGCAGTCTTGGAGCTGCCCAGGCCAATCTTGGGATTTCCAGAACAGTCTCTGTGCCTTAAACCTCCCCTCATGGGCAGGATAGAGGATTTCTATTCAAACTCTCAAAAATATGCCAACTGTTTAATATACAGGAGGGCCCCATTCAATGTGAATGTCTACAAAGGCTAAACAGTTGTAAATCAATGACAATAAACATACTGATTTCATAGGGTTGTTGAGAGGATTGAGACAATCCACGTAGAATGATTAGGCAAGCGTCTGACAAACCATAAATACGTAAAAATATTACTATTTTGTTGTTGTTAATTTAGTTTCTAAAGAAAATTCTACCACCATCACTGCTTTAAAGCTCTTACCCAGGTGAGACAACCCACACCTGTGTATACTTCTGGCTATATAACCCCAGAAGGGACAGCCCTCGAGGCTCATGAACAAGTGTTTATGCCCAGTTTCCTTGAGTCACATTTAAACCAAGACCCTGATCCTTAAAGCACTTCGCCCTCCTGGTCCACATTATTAAGCCACCATTGTGTCCTTTATCTCTGCAGACTCTTCAGCTGCTGGACATCCAGATATCTGTGAGTTCACATCCATTTTATTTGCTGATGATAACTAGCCGTCTAGTGCAGGTGTCCCCACACTGGGTCTCCCCTATGAGCTGTAACTTGACAAGGCCCCAAGCTCCAGACTCTTCCATCTTCCAGAAGGTGAGGATCCAGGGCTTCTTCCCATGCCCACTGGGCCCTGCCAAGCACCTGAAGGAAAGGCTGCTCTGGGTGCCAAGAGGTTGATGCATCGTCCCTTCAGTCTAAGAGAGCTATGGCATTGCAGCAGGACTCCAAGACACCACTCTTAAACCAAAGTGGTGGTTCATGAATCAGAGCCTGTGGCAGGCCCTATAGAGCAGGAGGGCCTGGGGACAGGATGGCCTTAGGACAGTTGAACCTGGGTTTAGGGGTCCCTGGGGCAGGTGGAGCTAGGGGCAGGTGGACCTGGGCGTCTGGGGGCAGGAGAGTCTTGAGGCAGGGAGGCCAGGGTACAAAAGGGTTTGGAGGGTAGAAGGACCTGGAGAAAGGTGGGCCAAGGGGCAGATGGCCCATGGTAGGTGTGCCTGGTGGCAGGTGGACCTGGGGACAGGAAGGCCTGCAGCCCAAGAGAACCTGGGGCAGGAGGGCCTGAGGGTAAGTTTGGCCTGGGGGGCAGTCAGAGTACAGGAGCTACTGGTCTACCTGGAGTCCCTACCATGGTCCTGGGATGCAGCAGATGGACTCTGTTTCTAACAAGGTGCCCCCTGACTTCACAATCCCAACAGGTACTTTATTTTTTTTTTTTTACTTTTAAAAATTGTGGTTTTACTTGGTTGATATGAGTATAATTGCTTTTTTTATTTTTATTAAATCATAACTGTGTACATTAATGCAGTCATGGGGCACGATGTGCTGGTTTCATAGGAAATATTTTCATCAAACTGTTTAACATAGCCTTCATGGCATTTTCTTAGTTATTCTGTTAAGACCTTTATATTCTGCATTTAGTAAGTTTCACCTATACCCTTCTAAGATGCACCATGGATGTGGTCCCACCAATTACCCTCCTTCCACCCATCCTCCCCCCTTTCCTCCCCTCCCTTGCCTTTTCCCCCATATTTTTGTGCTATAATTGGGTTATAGCCTTCATATGAAAGCTAAAAATTAGTTTCATAGTAGGGCTGAGTACATTGGATACTTTTTCTTCCATTCTTGAGATACTTTGCTAAGAAGAATATGTTCCAGCTCCATCCATGTAAACATGAAAGAGGTAAAGTCTCCATCTTTCTTTAAGGCTGCATA
>CAUYRH010118257.1:0-39674 GCA_963574655.1 Perodicticus potto
AGATGGAATTAGAATTTCAAGCAGTAATCCAAAAGATGACCCAAAAGATGTCTCAAGAATTGAACGAATTCAAAGACAAAATGACAAAAGATTTTGACACATTGAGACAAGAAGTTGCAGCCCTCAAAGATCTGAGAAATATAGTAGAATCCCTCAGTGGATTCTACTGAGAAATATAGTAGAATCCTTTAGGAGCAAACAGAAGAAAGGATTTATGACATGGAAGACAAAACTTTTGAATGCTCCCAAACATCCAAAGAGGAAGAGAAATGTAAAGCAAAAATGGATCATTTTCTCAGACAGCTCTGGGATAACTCGAAGAAAACCAATATTTCCCTAATAGGGATACCTGAAAACGATGAAGTGGCATCACAAGGCACAGAGTCTCTTCTTTATGAGATTATGAAAGAGAACTTTCCAGACATGCCAAGAGATTCTGAAATTCAGATAGCAGACAGTTTCAGAACCTCAGCATGTCTCAACCTGAATAAGACATCTCTCAAGCACATCATAATTAAGTTCACTAAAGTTAATATGAAGGAGAAAATTCTGAAAGCAGCAAGACGTAAGAAATCCATTACCTACAAGGGGAAGAACATTAGTATAACTGCAGATCTATCTGATCAAACTTTTGAAGCTAGAAGAGAACGGTCATTGGCTTTTAATCTCCTAAAACAAAAGAACTTTCAACCCAGGATCCTGTACCCAGCTAAACTGAGTTTCATTTATGATGGAGAAATTAAATATTTTAATGACATTCACATGTTGAAGAAATTTGCTATACTAAGCCAGGTATCCAGGGTATTCTCAGACCTATCCTCCATAATGACCAGTGTAATCCCCCAACACAAAAGTAAAATCATCCATAAATGGATTAATAAATTGTGGTACATGTATACTATGGAATACTATGCAGCCTTAAAAAAAGATGGAGACTTTACCTCTTTCATGTTTACATGGATGGAGCTGGAACATATTCTTCCTAGCAAAGTATCTTCAGAATGGAAGAAAAAGTATCCAATGTACTCAGCCGTACTATGAAGCTAATTTAAAGGTTTCATATGAAGGCTATAACCCAACTATAGTACAAGAATATGGGAAGGGAGAGGAGGGTGGAGGTTGGGCTGGAGGGCAGGTAATTGGTGGGATCACATCTACGGTGCATCTTAGAAGGGTACAGGCAAAACTTACTAAATGCAGAATACAAATGTCTTCATACAATAACTAAGAAAATGCCATGAAGGGTATGTTAAACAGTTTGATAAAAACATTTCAGATTGTATATGAAACCAGCACATTGTACCCCTTAATTGCACTAATGTACACAACTATGATTTAATAAAAAAAATTATATTTTAGGAGAATATAATAATTTATCTTAAAATTTAAATAAAAAAATTTAAATAAAATGACAGAAACTATAACTACAGTTACATAGCATTATACTTATGGGTAAAGAGTGAGTGTAGATATGGAATAATGAAATAGTTTATTGTGTATAGTGCAAGCTGATGGACTTTTTAGAATTGTATTTTCTATTATAGTTATTAAATAGATCTCAAGTTTTAAAACAAACAAGATATTAGTGAACTATCTCAGTTCTAAACACCAGTAAAAATGAGGAATGTGAAGAAATTCAGAAAAGGTCAAAGAAATGATTAAAACTTGAAAAATTAATTTGTGTCCTAATTTCAGAAGGTAAAGGCAAAGTCACATTTACATCGTATGATTTGTAAGAGTTCGAAGTTCTGCTAGTGCTTGTAAAGTTTTTCCTTTCTTTACTCTCCCCTTTTTCTCTCTCCTCCCTTTCTCTTTCTCAAATGCAAAATTTGTCCACTTTCTTTTAACCCTTTCTTAGATTTACATTACCATGTGAATTCTTCCCAGTAAAATAAGATGGATCTTTAGCTGTGCTAAGTCCCGTTATTTTACCTCTGCCAAATATTTACTCTGCCAAGGAATGGAGTGTTGTCACCAGGTGAATCCTTTCTTTAGACTGAGACAGTTTTGCAGCTGGGGGATATATATATGTATTATTATTATTTTTTTTTGCTTAGCCATGGTTCAGTAGTGCTAGCATTTTAGTGCAGCCCAACAATGTTTCTCCACTTAATATGTATAAGAATCACCTGAGGAGCTTGATAAACTGCAGATTCAGGTTCAAGTAGATCAGGTTGAAGCCCAAGATACATATTTTTTTTGCTACTTCTCAGAGGATGGTGATACCCTGGTATACAGTTCACACTAATGCTAATTAACTTACAAGCTTATTAATAACAACTCCTGTCCAAGAAGAAGCACTTATGTGTACAGGATACAGAGAACACTCATATTTTATTACATAACAAGGATAAAAATGTCCTAATTGAGGTCAGCAAAAGGAGCCCCTCCGCAGAAGGCTGCTCTGGGATCGTCTGGAGGGCTCTCACTCAGAGGAGAGGTCAAATTGACCTTGCCAAAAAGTAGGTGTAGAAGGGAGAGGTGGAGATCATAAAACGCTCATTTCACTGACCATGCAATTTTTTAGCCCTGTCATCATTTAGATAAATTGGATTTGGGCTAAAAAAGGGAAGACTAACAAAATTTTAGTAGATTAGGAATTGTCTTTCTTATATTTTGAGGTAAACAAACTTTTTTTTAGACTTTAACCTAAAGAGCTTCCTATTTGTAGTTTTCCACTTGTGTTTTTTCAAGTTTAATTTTTCCTTAAGTATTCAATGAAGTTAATCTCATTAGTATTAATTATTACACACATCTTAAGCTTTATAGGTTTAACCATCGAGAATTGGAGTTTACAATTCTTGTTCCCATATTTGTAAACCCAAAACAAAAGGCTTGCGTTTTACAGCTTCCAAACGGTCCACCAACTATTTCTCCATGTTGAAAAGCATGTTTGTTTTCTCTTGTAGTGTTTAACTACGATAATACATGCCAAAGATTATCTCTATATTGCTTAGCTACAGAAAACTCCTTCTCTTGTTCTACTGTCATTTTATACTGAATAACGAAGTTCAAACATATTCTATTGACTAAGATATCATCTGAGATGTGACTAACTTCTCTAAGAATGAGATTATCAAATGATACAACTGTTTGACCTTCTAATAATAAAATGGCTATGGCAATTCACTAGTACGTTTAAAATAATAGAATTCATTCCACTCTGTTTTTTGTACAATTATCCTATCTTCCCCCCATCATCTTGTCTTTGTAACTCGAAATTCAATTTTATCAGATTTGCACTGACAATACAAATGTGTCTGAGCTAAGAATTAATCTGTTGGTAGTACACGGAAACATAGGAAACAACAGAAATGATGCAAATGTAGACAAAGTTTTATTTACCTTGTTTTATGTGCATAGGATGAAAATAAGGAAACTAAAAAATTAATCTCCTCCAAGTCTTAACGTAGCTAACTCTCCTCTGTATTAATAATCTTTCTTTCAATGTGTCAATCGACTATAGATCAATGAGATAAATTCAGATGAACAGGAAGTAGTAGATTTTCTGAATCTCTTTCAAAAACTATAAGGGGTTGATGAAGGAGCATCAGCCCCATAATACAATGAAATGAACAAAGGATCCAAAACAATCAACCAGAATAAAATAATCCTGTGTTGCTTTTTGCAAGGGTACTTAGATCCTAAGATTTTGTGGATAGCTCTGGATCCGGCATTCCTTGGAATATTGGCTGGAAGGAAAGTAATGGGCCCAAATGTGCCTCCATAATTTTACAGAGTCAGCATTATTGATTCTTTAGTAATTTGACCAGTACAAGTGCAATCATCTATTTCCTCAAGCCATTTCATTTTTTCCATTGTGTAGGTGGAGACTAAGCCACTGCAGGGGAATAAAGCACAGCTTGCAAGGAGGATTTTATGGAGATATGGACTCAGCCACCAGTAGAAACAAAAAGCTCAAACAGATGGTACCATTAAAATATTGTTGCCAAGTAATTAGATAGTGAAATTCCATCAGGAAAGAATAACGTCCAATCAATCTTACTACCAAATTGAAATAGATGAGTGGTTTTTAAATGTAACATTTGGAGTCAGTCTAGAATCAAGTCTAAGTTCAACTTAACAGCACTGTCATCTTGGGCAACAGTTTCAGTTTTCTCATAATGAAAGTGGGGATAAAAATAATTCCCACCTCATCATATCTGCAAATAACATAAGATAATTTCTGAAAACTGTATCACACACAATGCCTGGCTCAAGTAAGCCCACATTTAGGTCTTAGCTATTATTATGTGCATAATCCCTCAATTTTATGATACCATTGCTTGTTACACACAT
This sequence comes from Perodicticus potto, assembly GCA_963574655.1. Lineage (NCBI taxonomy): Eukaryota > Metazoa > Chordata > Mammalia > Primates > Lorisidae > Perodicticus > Perodicticus potto. The sequence goes on from CAUYRH010118257.1 coordinate 4,300, forward strand.
TATCAACTTTACAAAAGCTTTTCAAGGAAGCATACTCTTTTAAATATACACAGATCCATCAAACATATGCCAATTTCAGACAAACGTATTTTAATTATAAAGTCTTAGAATGAAAGAAATTTGCAGTCATATTTTGACATGCTTGCTTCTATTTTAACACAAGGTTTCTAGGAGAGTGGCTAAAAGAAGAATATGTGTGTGTGTGAGTATGTGTATGTGTTTTTCTATCCTCATCTATGTTTATATTAATTACCAAATATGAATATCTATATAATATGAAACAATAATTGCAATATTAAAGACTAAGCCTTTATGTCTTATTAGAGAATAAAAAGGAAAATAGCTAGTGATACTCTTCAAAAATATATATTTGGAGCTCTTGTTCACAACTATTTTATTGATAGTTTAAAACTTGCTCACATTGATTCCTTAATTTTAATACATCATAGCACAGTTTTTTAAAGTCAAATATTGGTTAGCAAATCTCTTGCTTTAAATATCTTTTTTCAGCTTAAACAAAACTTATTTCTAGTCTAAGACACAGAATTAGTAGTTTTACCACTTAATAAATTAATCTACATATATCCTACATTTTGCCAAGTAGGGCTGAGAGATATTTACTTTGCCGAACCATTAACTCCAGAGCTACTCAAATGATAGACAGTTATATTCCTAGATGTGTATCTTTTGTGTGTGTGTAGTTTTAAAATTATTTATTTAACAGGGGAGTAGAAGTTCAGAATTACAAAACATCCAAATATGACTTAGATATGGAAATATCTTTTCTGCATAGTATGATAGTACAGTAGGAATTCTGAGCGGTTTATAAACATCACAAGTGCATCTGGCCCTAATAAATTGATTCAACTTCTCTTTTCTCTTTCCTCAGCATTCCAGCAAATGAAAAACTATTATGTGACAATGACAGAAGCCAATGCAGTTTTAGATAATGGCACTGTTGGAGGCTTCATCTATTTCAAAAGAATTCCATATATAAAAAGGCACATATCAAGAATAAATCTAAAATGATAAAAATGGTTATACAAGAGCATTTGCACTGTCCTCTTTCTATATAAACGTACATTATTCTCTATCCCTCTCTAGCTTATGAACTACAAATTGCAATAGAACACAAATTATTTTTCTCCCGAGTGGAAGAAAACTCTCCAGAAGGAGATGATTCACAAAAGGTGAAACAAAGGTGACACAAAACTAGACCAAACAAAACTGGCATCTTTTCATACCACGTTAAAGAAAATGCTTTGTGGATGGTAAAGGTGTTATAGAGGATAACTAGTTTGCATTTATGGCTAATATATAGTTTTCTTTACAGCCAAAGATAACTCTATGTGTCAACTGAAGACACATAAATTTGCGACATTTCCTTCACATTATTATCATGTATTTTTATAAATATTGCCATTTTTTTAAAGGGTGAAAAGTGATCAGCCTGACAACCTCCAAGGTGAGGCCTTGTGTTGTAGAAAGAAGACTGTGATAAAAGTTTACAAAGTCCCAGCCTCATAGGGACCCAACCTCTGTAGTTGCACGTGGCCCACATTTAGAAAGGTCCTATGCTTGATTTAACATTCTGTTGGACAATTTTGTACCTGCACTTGGGTTTTGTAAATGAAATCTGATGGGACAATGAAGCATATACTTAACAAAGGACATGTGGTCCCATGTATGCCTCTTGGTCACTCTTTATTGCTTCATTTAAATTTGGCATTTGTGATGCCACATAAGCACAGAATTCTCATGCACCTGTTGTGCAAGGGAGTTCAGCACGTCTCAAAGTTAGTGCAAGGTAAGTGTTTAAGTTGGAATGAGCAGGGACCTCATGGCCTGAAGAGGCTTTTCATTCAAGTCAGAATTTGCTTCAAACCCAGATAGAGAGCATTCTAAGAAACACAACTGTTGGAGGAATCCTATCATAGCTTTTTTCACTTGTGTTACTTCCTTCCACTAGTCAGCTACTTCTGCGAAAATGATGACATAAAAACAAAAGGGAAGATAAGGTGATCACAGTTCTTTTTCCTTTCATTCTTCCTTGCTAATTGGTAATACAAAGGTAGAGAGTCTTGGTAGAATGTGCACAAAACAGGAAGTAAAATAAAAGCAGTTGCCTTAGTTTTAGGCAGTTTTTCTACTCTCCTGGTAAGTAGGAAAGATGAGCTTTACGAGCTATGAAATAAGAAACGTGTGATTTTTTATTATTCCACATCTGCGTTAAATGTTCTCATATTTGAACTTAAAACTGGCATTGCGCAATATAAAGTTGAATAATAAAGTTAAAATTTTTCTCCTTTTAAAAGTGTATTAAATAAAAAAAAATTTAAAACTGATACTGGAGGAAGAGTCCACAGAAAAAGGAAAAGCTACCTTTTATTATTTTTAATGGTATTTATTTCCTGCTCTTTGAACTGGGGAGCCAACATTTTCATTTTACTTTGAGTCTCACAAATAATGTAGCCGGCTCTGGATATAAAAGAAGCAATTTCAGTATACAGGTTTAAGGTTGAAACCTAGCTTTGCTTTTTACTGAGAGTGCACCATCAAATACACAGAACTTGGGTTCATTTGGTGACAAAATTTCACATTAACAGAAGGGATTGAGTAAATGAAACAAAAGCAGAGTCCAGGCATTGTCATCTTTCTTGGCTGTGTTCTGTGATTCTTTCCCCACTATTGACTATGGATCACTTTATTTGATGCTCAATTGCATTCAACTTCGTTTCTATTCTTTACTTTAGTCAAGAATTGATCCTTGTTTTCCTTTTATTCAACAAACACTAGTGATTGGGTTTTCACTCCATGCTTGCTTCCTGGATTATCTTGTCTATAGTTCTTCCTTTAAAAACTTCTGATAGACTAATTTGTCTCCTATCTGCCTAATACAGAAGAGAAAGAATTCTCTCTTATGCTCTAAATTCAACTGCCAACTGGACATCTTTGAAGCCCTCATATGTCAGTCAAATTTATTAGATCTAAGTCAATATCACCATTCACCCACCTCCAGCTTTGTCAAAATATCTGTTTGTCCCATCTAGTTACATCTAGTCATCCAAGCCAAAATCTCAGGCTTATCCTCAATTCCGCCTTCTCTTTCATCTCCACATCTACATACCATGTTCTGCCTGAAATTCTTTGAGCCTTCCCCTTCCTATCTGTCATGGTATTTGAAGACGCACCCATCCATTTGACCTGTATAATTGTTCTTTGATCCTGTCATTATGCCCCTCCAATTTATCCCAATCCTATGCTACATGACTGATATTTCAAAAGACAAATTGCATCATACAGCTTCCTTGCTGAAAAAATCTACTAATGATCTCTCATCACTTTCAGACATAAAGTCCAGTATCTTTCATTTTTTATGCATATATCTTCAAATAAGGATGCTCTGCGTTTTTCTTAACACTTCTTCCTTAACTTTCCCCTTCTATGCTCTGGCCACATGAAACTATTTAAATTTCATAAACTTGCTCACCCTCTCTTCTTCTTCCTTTCCACACACGTCTCCAGTATTTTTCCAGGTGTCATCTTCCAGACTAATATCTATGTCACCTTACTTAGCTAATCAGAATACCTGAAAGAATTATTAAATTTCACCATCATTAGTGGAGTTGTCTTGATAAAGTGGCTTAAAGTATGGAGGATTTTGGCTTGGTTAAGAATTTATTATGGCAAAATATTTTTAGCGCAGTAATAGAGATATATAGTATCAAATGATAAGATATTTCATTTCCAGGGGAACGCTGAAATCAGGACTGATTTTTACAAGAGCCATCTTTAAACTTAGTATTAATATAAAAGGATAAATATGAGGGCCCTGTAAGACAGAAAAGGGTGTTGGGGCAAATAAAGACATTCTGTGCAGAGAAGCAGAACACGCAGAGGCCAAGGCAGAATACAGGCCACATTGGTGGAATTTGATACAGTTTTGAATGGCTGGATCATCCTTGTGGGACAGTGGGAATGAGGATATAAAACCACTTCAGGAGATATTTAGAAAGCAGAATTAAAAGATTTAGGTGAATAACTGAATAAGGAAAGTAAGAGTAAAAAGTAATTGATCATGAAATGTGATTTCTAGGTTATTCTAAAAGGTAGATGAGTAGGCCAGTCACTGAGGCTAGGAATGCATAGGTAATTTGGAAAGATGAAATTTTGGGAACCCAGGCTAAGGCGGCTGATAGGTTGTCAACATATACATTATAGAGAAATATAAATACAGGGATCTTCTGAAAATAAGTAAGTGGTAAAGTAGAGGAGAATTCTTACAGGTTAACGAGAAAAGGGCAGAGAATAAGATTCTAAGAGGCACCAGCATAGAGGCACCAGCAGGCAATAGAGGCAAAAAGACCCAGAAAAAAACTTTGAAAAATCTTGTAGGTTCCTCTACAAGTTCTGAAGTACTCAGTAATCAATCAGACACACTCTTTTGTTTCTTCAGTCAGATACTGTTAAGATGTCTCCCTACTTAAAAGCATATTGAAATATGCAATTATGTCTTCCTGCCTCAACATTGCACTAAGGCGTTCATTTAGGCAAACTAGATTATTTTAAATGACAAATACTGTTTAACAGTTTAGCTAGGATATCCAGGGTGATATTTAAAATATTTATGGTATGATAACACCAACCAGTCAGAACAGATCAAGGCCAGGTTAGCTTACAACTCTCATGCTAAGAAAGGAAATGATATTTACATTAAATATTGCACTTTTAGTTGTGGAATTAAGGAAATAGGATCACATGTCCTTACATCTTCTGGAAAGGGGATGATGTGGGCATGGAAATATTGGAGGGTTGAAAGCTCATATTTATGAACTGTTAAGGTAATGTTTTAATATTTTAACAAATGGTGCAAGCAATGCTGTTGCATAGCAACTTAATATTTATCAGCCAGTATGTGATATATCATCAATCTTGAGTATAAATTTATTTAATGATGATTTTTTTCTTAAAAAATATGTACCTTAATGAGATGGCAATAATGAAAGAATAATTAAATTCAAGAAGGAGGGTGGGGGTGGGTGTTTGGTCAGGGTCCTTGCAGGGATATATGGCACACTTTCTGGGTGAAGGACTCAACTCCAACTCAGACTTTGGACACTTTACAAATGCAAATAGTATAACCTAATTGTATGTACCCTCATATCAATCTGAAAAAAATTAATAGCAGATATAGTTGCTACAGAGGTCACCTTTTCAGGGAAAGGAAGTTTGGAATTATTTGTTTACTCATTCATTCGAATATACCAAGTGTGTATGTTATGCTAGATGTTGTTCAAAGAGGTCTACGCATTAATTCCAGAGATCTGATGGACAATATTGAGCCTAGAGATAGAAATACTACACTGCACATTTAAAAATCTGTTAAGAGGATAGATAGCATGTTATATGCTCTTACCAAAATAAAATAAAAAACTTTAGGTCTAGAAGAATCTTAAGAGAACTAAATCTCAATTACTTTACATGAAAATTAGAAATGTAAAATCAGAGATGTTTAAACACTTGAAGGAGAATCACACTTCTCCTGGATAACTCTTTCCTGTGTGTTGAATCACAGTGATCCAGTTTGTTTCTAAACTGGGACACTGCCATATTCAATACATGTGAACAGAGAAGGAACATGTTATATCCTGGTCTGGAAAGAATATAAGACACTTTCATACCTATCACATTGGTCAGAATTCAGCTGCATGACCCTTTATGTAACACAAGAGATGCCAGGGAGTACTGTCTACCATGGTGCTTAGGAAAGGGATGACACTGGTGTCCAACTAGCTAGTCTCTACCACCCTCTCATCAGAAGGGCAGGCCCTGTGATATTTCCCCTTATTCTCTGAGGCTTCCCTGAAAGCCTGCAAAAATCTATACTCAAATTGCCTGATTTGGCAAATGCTCTCAAAATGGAAGTCAGAGTCAGTGCTGCATTTGGCTTTGACCTGAGTGTACTCTGGCAGCTCATGGAAGCATTTCTGAAGATATTTTCAAATATGTATGTGCACTTTTAGTTATTTTTAAGTGGAAGATCGCTCAAGTTACTTGGTACATCACATTATAGAAAAGAGGAGGCCAGAATTTTATATTTATTTTGTTAATTTTACCCCGAGTCTGATTTGAGTTTCTCATTTCAGTCTATCTTAATAAGTTAGGCATTGATTCCTATTTAAAATATATTCAACCACTTTGGGGATCTATTTCTTCATTTTATATTGAGGCTTATGATGTCTTCATCAATGTCTCTGAAAAAAAAAAAAGTTCAACAGGACGTATCAAGACAAAATTGCAATTATGGGCTTTCCTTCCTCCACAGAAACAGTGTTAAGGATGGACAACCAGGTTGGGTGCTTTCAGTATGTTATTCTTTTTCTCTTCATCAGGATTTTTGCAACTATACGTTTACAGTTATACAAAGGTCTGACAATTTAATTTTGTAAACTCATTCTAGCAAAAGTGCTACATACCTCATTGCTGAATAACACCACAGTCACTTCGAAGTATTCCTTTTGGGAAGCTATGCACCATTGCCAGCACCTAATCTACCTATCAAAACAATTTTGGAACTCTTTCTGAAATGGCCATCAGAACTGGTATCAGATGAGATCTGACAATTAACTTCACCACTTGCCACTGTGTGCCCCACTTACATTGGTAGCACTGTACAAACAACTGAGTAAAGTTTCCCAACCTTGGTATATCAGTGTCTCATAGGTGTGTTTGTGTGGTGGGGTCTTGCTGAATGGCATTCATTATTGTTGCTGCATTTTTTTTTTGGGGGGGGGCATACATCTACTGCTCTGTTGGTCAATCTAGAAAGAGAGTTCTAAATTTGCTTTGAAGGGTGGAACAGGCACTGACACAGGACACTGATTTCCAAGAGGAGTACTTTGAAGGTGACCATACTGATATTTAGCAATGAAGCCTGTAGCATTTTTTTCTAGGATGTGTCTGAAAACTTAATTGTCAAGACCTTGATTTTATAACTGTCCAGCACTCGTGAGCCATTTACTCCTTGGAGATAAATCCTACCCTTTTTCTTCTCTGAAAAATCTAAAATATTTTCAAAATTAGGTCATATATCTGATTAGATCTTTACCTATCATTGTTAACTTTGAGGTAATATTTCACCTACCAGAATTAGACATGCAAAATGAATTTGTAATCTGTTATTATCACGGCTGGTAAAAATGAAGGATTGATAGCAAACACCATTTGTTTTTAGACTCTCGCCTACAGCAGCAATAGTTTTACAAACTTTATATACACAATGAGCACACAGGCTAACCAGTATATATCCACCTACAGTCCCTAACCTCTATGCTACATATTGTACTGGTCCATGGCCTGGTAGGAACCTGGCCACAGGGTAGGAAGTGAGGGGTGGGGATCCAGCAAAGCTTCATCTGTATTTACAGCTGCTCCTCATTGCTATTATCACAGCCTAAGCTCTATTTTCATCAGATTAGCAAAGGCATTAGATTCTCACAGGAGCACAGACCCTGCTGTAACTGTGCATGGGAAGGATCTAGGCTGCACACTCCTTATTAGAAACTAAAGCCTGAGAGCTGAGGTGGAGATGTAATATGCATGAATCATCCCCAAACCATTCCAGCCTCTGTTGCCAAAAGGTTGGGGACCACTGCTACAGATAATTATAAATATTCTCTATTTCTTTGGTTTTTGTGAAATTATATCTCAAGTCTTTTTCATTTCATGATTTTCCTGGAAAAGCAATTGTGCACTGTTTATCTTCATCTTTTATAATCAAGGGTAAACAGTTACCTTTGAATATCACTTTTAAATGCTTTTAAAAGTAGATTTCTCTATTATTCTTTTTGCCAGGTTTATTTTTTCATTATAGTTCACAAAATAGGGTATAAAATCTGATGAAGTCTACTTTAAAACTTGCAGAGAATTAGATAGTTCATAAGCAAAATACTTAGGCTTAATCTTATAGTTTTAAGATTAAATTTTGAGTACTTAAGTATCTTGTTATTTCGGATGTATTTTCATGCTAAGCTTATAAGCTTAAACAGAGAGAATGAGGTTGCATTTTGAAGTCCTTTGTGCCATTCATTGAATGTTTATTGTTCCTTTCATATTTTGGAGATGAGTAATTTACTTAGATATGGTATTTTACAAAGTGAATCTAGAACATTCAAAAAGAAAAGAGTTTGAATTCTATACAAAGTTACATTGTGGCTGATGCATTCCTATGAAAATTTGATGCTATTTTATCAAATTTAAATCAATAATTTCAGAACCCAAAGACACACATTTTTATCACATGCTTTGGGGCACACAAACCAAGTCCGTTGGACTAAAGTGTCATCTTGAGAAATGAAAATTATTCTTTCTCCAGTAATGATATCATGCCCTGCCATTGTTAGTTTCAAAATACAAAGGTGATTTTTACATGTATTAGGAAAACTGAGATGTTCCTTCATTCAGTTTGTAAAAGTGGTTGTATATGTTTCATATGATTCAGCTTGTAAAATTAAATGTATTTTTATCATGTTTGTTCTAATCTTTTGTTCTAGTCACAGCTCCTAGATGTCATAACTATAATATTTTGAACATTTTGTTTTAATATAATTTTGTTACCCGTATCCAAACCCAGGCCTAGCTGACTTGATCTCAGAGTTTCAGAAACATAAAGAAGGCAGAGCCCACTTCTGCCTTGCTTGCTGGTTTGAGACCACTGCAGGACATGATATCAAAGTCAAATGTCCTCTGGAGGTGGAATCCTGAGGCTAAGTGGATGGGTAAGGATCAGGAAAATGACAAAAACATCTGTGTGAGTATTTGAGTTTTGAGATTCTCATGGTAATCTTTCTAGGAAGACTAGACCTTGGATGCAAGCCCTCTAGGAAAACTTGTACATATATCTCTTAAATACTAAACCAGGTGATAGTGGCACAGAAAACAGAAACATGGATAAGCCCGAGGCAATGCTTCTGGCTGTATTCTATGGTTGATATCCAGGGATTTGGAAGTTTCTAAAGGCCTGTTACAGGATGAAATGCTTCTGAAAAAGCCAGAGGCTCAGGGTTCGGGACAAAGAGACCACAGACTACAGAGAGAACACAAGACAAACACCAAGAAGATCTTGATGGAACCAGTTGCATCTCTGTGGTCCCCATTTACAGAGCTTGCTGAACAGACGCTCTGGCCCCCTAACTCACTGCAGCTGCAGAATGGGCGAGAAAGTCCATGTCCCCACTTGGTGCCCTTCTGAAGGGGTGGCTCGAGGCTCAGTGAGCACTTATAAGAAACAGCCCCTATTTGAACCAGACTAAATTTAATGGAAGATTTAAAGAGATATTCACACCCCAGCTTTTTTTTCTCCTCCCACCTCTGTTTTGTGTATTTAAGCTCAGTGTAAAATGTTTACAACCACACTAATACAGAGTAGATGCAATATTATGTTAAAGCTGCCAAGTACTATTGCCAGACATTATATTCCTTTTAATAAAAGTAATCTTAAATTATTTCCTTCTAGGTTCCAGTCAGAACATTCTATGACATTTGAATATGTATAATGAGTCAGTCCTGTAAAAGTGACACACAGAATCAGCTGCCACATTAACTGACCACATCAGTTATTCAACTTTGGGGGGCAACCTCTTAAAAGCATTATTCTGGCACTGAATTGAAAATTACTTCTTTGGAAATTTTACTTGTGATTTTAGTTCTTCCCTGTATAGAAGTGTAAAAATTAACCAACTGCTATTTCTCTTAACAGAATTTCATTATTTGAAGACTGTTATTGTGGTTATCAAATCTCTTCATAAGATAAATATCTAGTTATTTATAAGACAAATATTCAGAGTCTTTGTTAGCCTAGGTTCCCCTGAGGCTGTTTAACACCTATGGGAGGAAATGAAGATTTCAAGTATTATGTGGATGTTGATCCAGAGTCTTTGCATAAACCCAGTGTTTGTATTTCAATGTGTGCTCAAGAATGTCATCCAGGGTCTGGTGTTGAGTAGCCTAAAGCTACGGCACTGATCTCCGCAGGACTGTATAGAATTGGCAGCCAAGGGAATAAGGCACTGGAAAGAATAACTATTCCCTGTGTTTCTTACTCAGACATAAATTGATGATGCCATTTGCCTAAGTAAAAGCTATGGGAATCAAACTTTCTGTTGTAATAGGACTGCATGAGATCCGTGTGTACTCGCAGTGTCAAATTCTGTTCCAACTATCTAAATATATATGATGATGCCACATTCACTGCTTTAGTCAACAAATATTTATTGCATATCTACAAAGAGAGTTTGGTTCTTATATGTAAAACGGAACACAGGCACTAGACAGCTGGCACTGACCAAAACAGACAAGAATGCCTGCTACAATTCTGGCATTGTAATCAAATCATAAGTAACTTTAGCTACAAACTACAGGTATTTCCAAATGAAACTAGCCCATTTGTATATGTTCACGTGACATCAATAAAGCCCAGAAAGTAATGCTTCTTGGTGCACTTTAAACACTCCTCACTTAAGTTATCCTTCAATGAAGGTGTATTAATATGCTAAACTTAAGAATGCAGATATTACCGCCTTAAAATATATAAATGAGAATCAGGTTTTTAAGTTAATAATTATATGTAAAGTATTTTGTATCTTTACTGTTCCTTCCATTATGGTCTCTTCCATTTTTATTTTGATGCCGAAGTTTCAGGAGTTTCAGGTTCTTGGTCTCGGTGATTGGAAGAAGGAATCAATGGGCCACAGGAGTAGTGGTAAGTCAGAATTTATTTACAGGGAACAAAAATTATAACTATAAGAAAAACTAAACCTCCAGGCAGTGAGGACCCAGGAGGGGCACAAGCTGTCTTGCTCCCTCTCTTAGTTCCATCCCAGGTCTGTGTTGGAGGGGAACAAGCTCTCCCCTCCCTCTCGGAGGTCCAGCCCAGGTCTGTGTTGGAGGGGAACAAGCTCTCCTGTTCCCTCTCGGAGGTCCTACTAGGTTTGTGTTTCAGCTCTCTGCTCAGGGGTTTATATAGTCCCAGGGGGTTGTTTTGCTGGAACTCCTTAGGGCGTGGGTCGTCCTCAGTTACAGCCAGCGGTCCAATGAAGACTCAGGCCCTGGAAACTGACATGACATTGGCCAGTCAGAAGTTCAGGAGGAGAAGACAGCAAGGTGCCATCCATGAAATGGACTAGCCAGAAGATCACGAGGAGGAGACAGCAAGGCGCCAGTGTCTACCCTTAGGTGTCCGGCCCTTCCAGCAAGCTGGTTCCATCCACCACAGCATCAGCACCGCCAGGGCCAAGGCGGCAGGTCATAGGGCCGCCTTGTCCTGCATCAATTTCATTATTATTCCTTTTTCTCTTTTATGTATTGGTCATAGTCAGCCATTCAAAATAATGATACGGATATATAAGATATGTACTGAAGTATTAGTGCAGAACTGTTAGTGTTTCATGTGCAATTTGTGAAGTTGGTGGTAGCATTAAATACAAAATATATATATTTAAAAACATTAACTCACTCAGAAGCCCATGACAAGTGTCAGCTGGATATTAAATCATAGTCAGTATGATTTGATGTAAACATCTGGCACTGAGTAATTACACTTCTTCCTTTGTACTCAGCATGGTATGCAGCATACCGTGGCCTCTAACCTTCCATATTATTTAATTTTGTCACAAACAAGAGATAACAATTTATTCATTCAGGTCGTATATCCTCTGAGACTTACCAGGTACCAGACATTTTCAATACACTAGAAATGCATACCAGTAACTGCCATCCTCACAAAATCTGTCTTTGAAAAAATAGTTCCTCAGATTCCTGCATTTAGGAAGCTATACTTAAAATTTGTAAGTACAAAGTAAGAAATACTTAAAAGTATTTGTTAAAAAGTAAAACATTGTAAAACAATTTTTCAAGGCAGAGGATAAGTACTTTTCCCTTTTTTATTGGATCATAAGGAATACGGGAGGGTTAAGAAATTTATTTAACGTCTTATAAAAAAGCACTGAAGTAAAATGGAAATAAGTCCTACAGAAAGGACAATAAATCTGCTTTTTCTCTTGCCTCCCTTGCAGCAGGGCCCCCTTTCTGCTCCGCTGTAGTCTCCGAGCCTGGAGCAGCCTGCTGATGGCTCGCAGCAGGCACAGGCAGCGCCACCGTCTCCTCTTCCTCCCACGGTCCCAGCAGTACCACCTCAAGGAGAGATCAGCACGGTCTCTCACATTTCTGCTTTCAGTGTTTCCGTTTTACCATGACTATTAATTTTTTTACATTTCCTCTCCCCCCCAACAGTTTGAGGTTAAAAGGATTGCTCTGAGAGTCTTTGATCTGGACACACGTTTTTTTTTTTTTTTTTCCTCACAGACAATGCCAAGTATCAGTATACAGTTCAAAGAGAAAATATTTGATGAAGCTAAAGTACTTCATAATCTTTCAAAAATGTATAGATTTGCTACATCAGCAAAAGGTTTCCCTGTATACACTTTATGTGATATCCATTAGCCATTTTTCTAGAATTGTAAACATTTGGACCACCACTCACTTGTAGATTATTTTTTTCCTGCAAACGAAAGGTATGTTCCCAGCAATTCACTCCCTGCTGTACTAATAACACCTGCTGGTTAGAATATAATGCATGCTGCCTCTGCTTACTTTTATTTAAAACTTCTTGTTCTTTGAGATCAATATTCAAAATTGCTGTAAGGAAAATTCTAATTGATTTTCTTTTAAAAATTCATCAAATTTGCCCAGTGTGGTGGCTCACGCCTGTAACCTAGCACTCTGGGAGGCCAAGGTGGGTGGATAGCCTGAGCTTACGGCTTCAAGACTAGCTTGGGCAAGAGCAAGACCTCGCCTCTAAAAATAGTTGGGCGTTGTGGTAGTTGCCTATAGTCCCAGCTACTTGGGAGGCTAAGGCAAGAGAATTGCTTGAGCCCCAGAGTTGGAGGTTGCTGTGAGATATGATGCCACCGCACTCTGTGGAGAGTGACAAAGTGAGATTCTGTCTCAAAAAATATAAATAAATAAAAATTCATCAAATTTCATTATAGCAAAATGTTAAACCTAAGAAATACAACATAAACCTTTACAGAACACCTTTGCATTCAATCTCGTATTTTCAATTACTCTACATTCAAAACCCAGTTTTAGTTTTTATTCAGTTTAGAAAATTATATAAGATTAGAGAGTTAAATGTTTTTCTACATTCCCAGAATTTAGATTTCTGACTAGCACCTGGTAAGTAGTCAACAAATATGTTTACAAGTGAGCACAAAAATGAGTTAAAAGCCATAAGTAAAACATATTGGATTATCTTTACTTCATCCCAATGCAAAAATCATAGTATCTAAAAGCGCTTGAGGAAAGGTTCTATTCACGTACTAAATATATGTACTAAATATTTTGTGAGGGTGGCAGTTACTGGTGTGCATTTCTAGTGTATTGGAAAATGTCTGGTACCTGGTAAGTCTCAGCAGATATGCGACCTGAATGATTAATACGTTTTCTTAAAAGATACAACCACTTAGGTATGTGTAGAGGGTCTTTCCTTAGTAGTTCTCTTTCTCCACCTCTCTTTTTGCCTCTCTCTTTCCCTCCACAAATACACACACACACATATGCTAAAAAGACTCTTCAGATGCATTTTCCCCTTTGTGCACATGGGTCCATTCGATTTGAACATAAATTCTATTTGGAAGAAATCACACATGAAAGCTTCCATTCTTCAGAGCATCCCCAAGTACCATGCACGTTATTTTTCAAAGACTGGGTTTACATGAGACGTCCCTGTTTTCATCATTGACTCAACTTTTATCAAAATTGAATTGACTTGCTCACTTTTTCCCCAAGCCCCTTGATTTAATTGTATGAGAAATGAAAAGCTAAATGCCAAATGGTTCACTGTCTATGTCACCACTAGTTCAAAGATGGCTTTATGAATAAAATTAGTTTGTAATGAATCACAAGAATGTATATTTGTAGTTGGGCTATAGGTGGTTTTCCTAATAGAGAGGAAAAGTGGAATTAAATTACTTAGTCTTGGGTCTTTGCATAATTCATAGTACTTTGGAGCTGAGAGAATCACTCCAGTGATTTAATCTAATTAAAACATTGACCAAATTTTGAACTGGAATTGTGCTTGCAGTTTTCGCATTTACTGTTCACAGTATGCATATCCACATGCCCACCCTTTATCTCTCTTGAGCAATTAGAGAAAAAGGAAGAGGAAAAATAATAGTTACAACTGTACGTGTATAACTGCATTTCATTAGATCATTGCTTCAGACAGAAGATGATAAAGGGGAGAGAGAGTGTGCAGAGCTTCTGGCCTACAAACTGGAACAAATTTAAGGCGTGAGAACTCTGTGAATCATTCAGAGTTGAAGTGCGACACTGTGTATTCTTTCCTCGTTTTACTCTGTTCGTTCTTCCTTCTTCATTTATCTATGCACATCCGATTCACTGACTGCCTACTGTGTGCTAGATCCTGTTCTATGCACTAGAGGCATAAGGAAACACAGGCAACATTTTCCCCTTGACACTGCTGTTATTGAGGGGGTTGGAGAAAGATAATTAACAAACAAGTAACTGAAAAATGTGGTACCACATGCAGCAATAGAATGGGAGTGTGGGTGATCAGGGATGGGTCCCTCTGACATTGCAACAGTTGAGATGTGAATGGCAGGAAGGAGCCAGTCACGTGAAAAATGAAAAAGCATTCTATCTCGACATGATGGCTCATGCCTGTAGTCCCAGCACTATAAGAGGCTCAAGCAGAAGAATCATGTAAGGTCAGGAGTTCGAGACCAACCTGAGCAACACAGAGAGACTGTGTCTCCACAAAAAATAGAAAAACTAGCCTGCTGTGGTGGTGGGCACCTGTCATCCCAGACACTCAGAAGGGTGAGGCAGGAGGAGCTCTTGAGCCCAGGAACTTGAGGTGGCAGTGAACTACGATGATGCCTCTGCACCCTAGCCAGCGTGAGACCCTATCTCAGAGAGCAAAGCAAAAAGAAAGAAAAGAAATGAAACACATTCCTAGAAGAGGATACAACTATTGCAATGTCCTTAGACATTGAAGCTTGACAAAGAAGCTTGGTGCTCAAGGAACAGAAACAAGGTCAGGAAAGGTAAAGGAAGGAGAGCCTCTCATACGTTATGTTTTGGCCTGTGAGTCAGACCTCAGCCACAAAGACCCCACTGCTCCCTGATCCTTTGTCTTCATCCTTTTCACTGCAACCACATGATTAATGGTGCTTTTTATGGGGACTCTAGCAAATGCATCATGTTGGACTTTTATTGGGTGCAAAGCTCTGAGAGTATACCATTTCAGTCTCCAGTATGATGATGAAGAAATACTGTTATTTACTCTAAGTAACAGAAGCCATTTATTCTTAAATATGAAAATTATGAAGAAACCCTATTCTTATCTGATTTGATGTTTATCTGTTCTCTTCTCGTTTATGGGCTTCTGGGCTTTTCATGATTTTTAGCTTGCCTGGAACCAAGGAGTTAGTTTTGGAAGGGCTAATTCCCATCCAGGGAAAATCTTCCTGGCCTCACTAGCAGCCCAGGGTGCACCTAGCTCTTCTGAATCACGGTGTGTCTCTCCCACCGCTCTTCAGAGCCAAAGACCTTCGTAGGCTGTAGGTGTCTCCCTCTGTGAAATACTTTCTTTCACTTGTGTAAATACTTTTTCTATTCTTTGCTAAGCATAGGATTTGGAGGCAAAGGGCCTCAGTTTAAAGATTAGCTCTTACACTATTGAATGTGATAAAATTATTTAAGACAAAAATCACTTATATTGAGAACACAGCTCATATACAAAGCAAATAAAAGACAAACCAAATGTAGTTTGTCACCCTCATACATCTCTATGTTTATATCTACATGTTAGAATTAGATAATCTCCTGGATGGGCACAGTGGCTCACGCCTGTAATCCTAGAACTCTGGGAGGCCGAGGTGGGCGGATTGCTTGAGTTCAGAAGTTTGAGTGTGAGATCCTTTGATTTTTGTGCAATCTCTGGCATATCTGTGAAATAATTAACAAGGGACATGGCGATTATAGACCAATATTCAGTTGTAATGCAGAACAAAGTGATCTAAGGAGCTTATATTTAAGTTCTGTTCCAATCACTAATTTTAACATGCTTTTTAGTAGAACATGTTTTGTTCTGATGCAATCTCCTGAGGAACAAAAATATATCAAATTAATACAACTAATGTTTTATTAGGATAAACCTCCAGACGCATCAAAGGACAGATTTTCTTACTGTCAATATATTAAGATACAATCTCCTTCTGGGGAAAAGGGCAGGTGGTTTTGCAGTCCCATGTGACAGCTCTGGGCTCCCTAAGGATGTGTTCCCTCCCCTGCATTGCAAGCCTGTTGTGTGCACCTGTCCAGTTCAGTCCTCCACAGTGTCTCCTGTGACTTGGGAAGCCTGTGGATCCAGGGCAGGTGCTGATGCTACGGCCACCCTCGTTGCTGTGAGAAATAGAATCTTCTGTCTCTGGCCTGGGAAATCTGTCTTCTGTCTCTGTACATAAAACAATGTTTTGCTAAATTTCACCTTGCATGTGAGACCTTCACCATTCTCGATACTCACAGGGCTACCACAGTCACACAGTCCTTTCAGTCTGTTTCTATATTCTGGTATGGCTGAATAATAGAAAAAAGAAGTTTGGTTTATGCAAGCACATATCTACCAGTGCTGGGAGAATGGGGACCGAAGACCTCACTCTTGGCAAAGGAAAGCACCCCTAGAAAAAGAGGAAAACTAAAAAGTAAGCTGAGTGAGTCAGAACAAAGAAAAATCAGCTAGTTTACATTTAATATGGCCATTGCTAGCAAGCTTCCTGCCTTTTCTGAAATTCTACCCTGTTGGGGATACAGCGTATTAACTCCTCTGCTAGGTCCGTAAACACTCTGAGGAAAAATGGTCATAGGAGAGGCTATGGCAAGACCCAGAAAGACACATTAACTGGGTCATTTCCTGCCTAGTAAACAGGCAAAGCAGATACTCACTGTGGAGCTTTGCATTTGCCTGCGGCAGAGATCAAGGGACTAGTTCCAGCCCTGAGATATGGACAGAGAGCTCATATCCCTTATCACAGAGGAAGATCCTCTGTGGTGGTGATGGGAGGAAAATTCCTCCCTCCCACCTAGTCCTCAGAGAAGATTAATAGCATTGGTATTTTACTCCACAGGGAACGGCAGAGTTTAACACCTCCCTAGAAATCTGTGTGTGTGATCTCAAGCAGGAGGCTCTCCCAATACAAGCTCAGATTTCAGATTTCCGAAGGCCACCCTTAGGGTTAATAATAATAACAATAGGAGCTGATATGCTCAGAGAAACGGGATGGAGTATTTGTTTCCTCCCTGGTCTTACCCTCTGGGCAAATAGACATCAGTAAAAGAGTGGAGCAAACACTCGGAGCCATCACTGGAATCCCACAAACAGGCACTGGACCCCTGAATCCCACTTTTAATTCTCTATGTCTCATGTCTCTTTCTTTACAGTCCTTTCTAACTATATTTCTTCAGTCAATCACTGCCACTTTCCACAGGTCTCAGCAGACCCTGCTCCTGGGGCAGGACCCCAACAACCAGCAATAACTATGTTATAACAGCTACTATAGCAATTTAAACATATTTTCCTATGATCCAAATGTTTGTGTCTCCTCCAGATTCCTATGTTGTAATCCTAACTCCCCGAGTGATAGCATGTCTATTAGGAGATGTGACATTTTAAATGTGATTAAGTTGTGAGAGTAGACCTCATGATGTGATTTAGGGCCCTTATGAAAGCAACCCCAGAGAGCTTGTTCACCTCTTCTGCCCTGTGAGATTACAGGGAAAAAAGTGGCCATGTAGGAAACAGGCCCTTAACATCCAGCAAATCTGCCAATACCTAGATCTTGCACTTCCCAGTCTCCCTACCTATGAGAAATAAATTTCAGTTGTGTATAAGCCAGAGCATTTAT
The DNA here is from genome assembly GCA_963574655.1 of Perodicticus potto. Lineage (NCBI taxonomy): Eukaryota > Metazoa > Chordata > Mammalia > Primates > Lorisidae > Perodicticus > Perodicticus potto. The sequence goes on from CAUYRH010118257.1 coordinate 22,284, forward strand.
GGTATTTTGTTATAGCAGCATGAGTAGACTAATAATCTCCCAGTGAATAAATAGAGAAAATTGAAGGAAAAGTAGTAGGTATTTTGTATTAAATATTATATCATAAATAGTACCACTTGTACAGATTTAACAACTGTCCAAAGTCCTTGTCCTGTGCATGAGTCGGAATAGACCTCCTAAAACTTGTAACAAACACTAGTCATGATACAGCACAATATCACACGTACACACACCTGTTAAAACTGCATTGCACACAAACTCCACCACGAAGCATTCCTAAGCCATATTCCAAAACTGAAGTTGTCATTTATTTGAATGTGGCTCACGTGGCCAGTAGAAATGTATTTCCTCGTATAAGTATGCCCAGCCAGTAAGTAAGTTTGTTTGTTTTGTTTTAACCAGACATGAGTTAAAACAACAGCTTTCTGTATTTTTATGGATATATTTGTAAAAGTTTAACACATTCTCAACAATCGTTTTTTTAAAAAGCATTAGAAAAAATATTCTCTGTATTTTGGTTTTCTGTATTAAATGTGCAAGTAGCATTGTTTTCATTCTTCGTTCATTAATATATCTCAGGGGCTTGGAATTGAAGACTGGGTCATATTTTTCCACTTTCACAACAATTTCCAAGATAACGTCAGATCTCAGACCGACTGCATTTCCTAGACCAGTGGTTTTCAACCTATGGGTCGCGACCCCTTTGTAACAAAGGAAACGCATCATGGCAGTAGGAAGGTTAAGAACCACTGTTCTAGACTATGACACAACAGGAAAAGTCTTTGGTTCAGGAGTAGCACATATGCAAATCACTTAAATAAATCTTAAGTTTAAATGAGGAGAGGAATGCTTGTGTGGTTTTAAATCTAAGATCAGTCTCAGATATCTATTAATTTAAAAAGAATAGAAAATAAATAAAACAAAAATATATAATAGAAATAAATAGCAATAGCAAATAAACAGAACTATGAAATAGTAAGAAATAAGAGAAACATACTGACATAGTAATCCTAATATGAAATAAAACTTTATAGTAAACTGAATTATGGAAAACAGAAACACTTCAACACTTTTTCTCAGGCAGAAATACTGAAGGTTTATAGGTACGGTAAGCAGAAAGTTCTCCAGAGACTAAAGCCGTTTGTCAAAATGGGAAATAGATATAATTTTATTTTTGAAGTGAGGTTTTTCTTTGACCTTATTGAAAACACACAACATCTCTAAAAGAAGGAAGGAGGTCAGTACAAAAGTAGCACTACCTTAATATTTTCTGCAACGTCCAGCCATAAAGTTTTATCTACTCTGAGAATCCAGAGCTTGCTCTGCTTATATAAAATGTATTCATGGACATAAATCTTTGGATATTTTGAAATTTGTTTAAAGTCCTACAAAGTTAGGTTCAGAGAGGACATGTTTTATCACACAGATTTGAGGTTGATATAAAACATCTATCATGTTCTTGTATTCCTGGCTTCTTTTTTTAATATATCAGTTGAATTTCCAACAGCAACTTCAGAATTTCCGTGTCAGAGGGTCTGAAGGTGGTGTACAGGTTGAAGAGCTATATGAAGTTATATTTTCATTTCATTTACATAAAAGGCATTATCAGTTATCTGTATCTAAAATGACATGAATTCTGAAGGAGATTAAGGGATGGCTGAAACTACCATATTCCCAGTTGGCAGGTTCAAGAGACTTTTTTTGAATTTTCTGTTTCATATCTTTTATCTGTACATTTTCACCTCAAATTTATACTTTCTTAGAGAAAGGACTTGTTGCTTAATTTTATTCCTTCTTATTTAATGTGCAATTATTTAGAATATTATTACTCTTTCCTGACCCCTTTGGGCCCAGGACTATAACACCTATTTTTTATTAGGCCATATTATTGCAGGATCATTTGTGTCTTACACTCTGCACACTCTTCACACTCTTGTAAATAGACTCGCTGTAATTAATACACTTTTCTTGAGATAACATAATTTGAGTATGAAATCTATTTCTTGTTGGAACCCTGATTCACATAACCTGAATTTTGAAGAATAGAAGAACAGAGGATTTCTCAGAGAGCCATAGAAAGTCTAGGGTGAATAAGAAAAAAGAGATGAAGGTATGTAACTCTAAGGGTATGGACACTACTCTCAAGACAGTAAAGTGTTAAATGTTTCAGGTAAAGGAGTCATATGATCCTGTTTGCCTTTTACAAAGATTACTTGGTCATCATTTAGGAAGGGTGTTGCCAGGTGAAGTCAGGCTTTGAACAGTTAGCAAGTGAAAGTAATAAACCAGGCAGGAGAAACTGAGGATTAACAAATACTTCAAGAAAGGTGGTGGCAAAGGCAGTAGAGAAGAGAACTGTGAAGTTTTGTGACATGTGAGAGGAATAAGCAGTTATAAATGGAAGGAAATATAATTAACTGAGGGAGTAGGCAGAATAGTATCAGAAGTGAAGAGTCATAGCCAAGACATGTAAACAGCCCAAATGCCCATCAACTCATGAATGGATTAACAAATTGTGGTGTATGTACCCCATGGAATACTATGCAGACATAAAAAAGATGGGAGACTTCACATCTTTATGTTTACCTGGATGGAGCTGGAACATATTCTTCTCAGTAAAGTACCTCAAGAATGGAAATAAAAGTATCCAATGTACTCACTACTACTATGAAATCAATATATAACCACCTACACACTCATACAAATGGCAAAACACAACTATAGTACAGAAAGTAGAAGGGAAGAGGAGAGAGAGGGAAGAGGAGGGGGGACATGGGAGGGGAGGGTGTTTGGGGGGACCTCACCTAATGTGCATGAATGGTACATTTCAAAACTATTAAGAAATGAGTATAATTGTGATGGATGTGTTACTTAGTTCAATGTAAACATTTCACTTTGTATATCAAAGCAGTACCCTGAACCCCATAAATGCATCAATGTACAAAGTTATGATTTGATAAAAAATAATTTAAAAAAGTAAAATAAATCAGAAATAAAAAAAAAAAGAAGTGAAGATTCAATGAGTCAAATTGACAATAAATCACAATACCATTTAGGTTAAGATGTAAGAGGCAGATTCACATATTAAATATTTTGGCTGGATAATGTAGCCAATTTGACAAAGGGTTTGTGGTACAGTTAGAAGTAGTAAGCCTAAATAGTAGATTACAATAGGCATAACACATGGATTTAGACATTTTTTTTTTAGGTGTCGATTATCATGTAAATGTGCTGCAAGAATAAACTCAGATGCTTTTATGTGCTAAATTAAGGAGAAATTCTCAGTCGATGTCTATGTTCAACATCAAGCTCAACTTTATGTGTATTATAAAACACATGAAGAGTTTCAGAAAGAACATTTCATTTTCTAATTACAATAAATTTGCATTTTAATTTTTAAAATGTCACTCTTGAGGTAGATAAATATATAACATAGCGATTCTTCAGTGGTCCCACGGTTTTGGCTTCATGATAAAATGTTATTAAAATAATATAATTAAAACATCCCCATGATATTTTCTATCTCATAAGGACAAAAGTCATTTGTCTCAAGTACAGTACACGTTATATCAATTAGGTGATATATAATCCAACACAAAGCAGCCTAAATTTCATGTCTTTTGTCATCTCGAACCACGTGCCAGCCTCAGTTGTGCCTCCCGTTTACTGTTTCCTTCCATCATGGAGCCCTCTTTCCTTCTATTTACTTGCTTCACTAAACAAGTTTGACCTTGTCTGTCACTTGCATGAATGACATTGATAGAGCAGTCCTATAGTTTCCTTCTGGGACTAAAGGACTAGGTCCCTACGGTATATTTGTGTCACCTCAAGCAAAAGGAGCATCAACTAGCAGTTTGCTTAATGTAAAATGTAAATGTCTCAAGGGCAAGGCATCATTCTGAATAGTAATCATAATAATGACTACTAAAAAATTCCAAAGTTATTCACAGGTTTATTTTATTTTGCATTTAATTTTTCCCTCAGAAATTCAAGGTATATAATACTCAGGCTAGGGTTTTGCTATAACCATTAGCTTATGATGAGCTAACTGCAGAATGTTGATTCCCTACCGACGTTTGAGAAGGGTTAAATATTACCTTGCCAAATATCCACTTGCTGCAAGAGTAACAACTAGACGCCAAATTTCATCATCGAGAATTGCAAACAACTGACATATAGTCCAAGATTTTAAACAGTTAAATGTTTCTCTACATGTACTAGAAGTTGTATATTAATTTTTATCTGTCATCATCGTCAGCCTTAGATTATAAACCACCCAATAGAAGAGGCCACATCTTCCTTGATTTATCAATGTATTTTTAAAGAAAAACAAGAGTTGAATATTTTTGGTGATGTGACGACAAAAGTTATCAAGCCTGTACAATCTGCATAGTTTTCCATACCCTAGCTATCATTGGTCCTTTAACCTTCCCGATGTCTTGATCAATTAATACAATCACCTTTAGCCCATTATATTTATCCCATTATTCTCTCTTCTTTCTTGATGGTCTAAGATTTCTTCTGTTAATGAAGAATGATTTAATGAAGTCGTATTCACTTTGTGATATAGTTGATTCTAGAACAATCAAGCATCTTCAAAAAGGTAAATTTGCCTCAACAATAGATTCTTCTATGCTTTCTCCTGCTACAATTCCCTCATTCTTGTGTACGTAATGGGTACATAACTTTCACGCACAATTTATTTCAAATAATTTTTTAGAAACTGTAAGATAATAAATAAGAACATTATAATTAGTACTAATACTAAATGTTAATATTTCTATTGATTCTTTTTAATTGTAAGTTTTCACTTTAAGATTAAATGAAATGCATGTGCTGGTATGACATTTTTATCTCACTGATCTTCGGTACTGGCAAGATATCCAGCTAACTTAGGATCTTTTTGCCTTCCCTTTCTTTTGAACAAATGTCCCTCAGAAGCTTTGACCATACTTTCACTCAAAGAATAACAATACAAATACCAGACTCCATTGTCTTACCATTAAGGTAACATCCAAGATGCTAGTATTCTTGGGAGAATAACTGAAACACTTAGAATACTTAACCTAGGATAGATAGTATAGCTGTTACAAGCACAGACTGTAGAGGCAGACTGCCTAAGTTAAAATTTTTGACGTGACCTTGGGAAAGCTATGTAACTTTCTGTACCTCAGCTTCTTTATCTACACAATGAGGGATGATAGTAAAGTACCTACTCCATAAGGAAATCATGATGTTCAATGAACCTGTAACTAATTTGACCAATGGTGCATAGCTTGTATTAGATAGGAATATTTGTTAAATTTTTACAAACTGGATAAAATGAATAATATTTTAGAATACTGCACAGTTTGTAAAATTTACAGTTACAAATGCATTGCATTTCACCCACACAAAAGAAATGTTTTGTTATTATTGTTTGACTGGTCTTTGATACAAATCTAAAACAAAAACACAATCATGTTTTCATATCCTAAAAAGGATAAGTTAACTCCTTTTGGCTTACTATTAAAATAAAAACAAAACAACATATTTTCCTGATACCATGATACAAAAAAAGAACTAGGGCTTAGTTTATTTTCAAACTCAGATGGTATCATTCAAAGTAAATGCTCCAGTCAAACAAACAATAGCAACATCTGCTCATATTGATGAAAACTTAGGACCAGTTGAGAGCCTTTATTAATTTTCAGTTGGAAAGGAGATCATACAGTAGAGGAAAAACACACTCATGGCAATCATTTGCATATTAATACAACATCACAAAATCGAAATTTGGAAAAAATAATATTAAAAAGTGAAAACATATCATCTTGTATAGCTATCAAATTGCAGGCACCGATATTTCTCCATAGTTTCTTAATCTTGGCTACCGACAACTGACAACAACGACAACACAACAAAAAGTAAGGCTCAACAGAGGGCAAACATTCAGCTGTTCTCTAGTAAGTGTTTTCAAAATAGAATCCTTTGTACGCGAAGTCTCACAAAATGTCAGAGCTGATTGCAAACAAGCAGCACACACCTCACAGGAGGCTGAACCCAGAGCCTCCTATTGCTCAGGAATATTAAAAGCAATTTTTTTTTTTTATTTTTATACAACATTTTATTTTATTTTATTTTTTAATTTTTTTAATTTTTATTAAATCCTAATTGTGTACATTGGTGCAATCATGGGGCACAATGTGCTGACTTTATATACAATCTGAAATATGTTCATTGAACTATTTAATATAGCCATCTTACAAGGGTACAAGTGAAAATTACTAAATGTAGAATGTAAATGTCTTCATATAGTGATTAAAAGCAGTTGTTTTAAGACCTCACTGAACATTTCACTAACGTGTTATTGAGCAAATCTGTTTGCACATCATTATCTAACTAGGTCAAGTGAATACAAAAGGATAGCTGTCTGAAAGTGACGCGAACTGTCTAAATACCCTCCTAGTTTATTAAAGTAAATCCATCACTTGAATATATGATTAAACTCCCACTCTAGGTATAACGATTTTTTCTTCTATCAGGAAGACAGGAAATCTGAATTAGTTTTTATTTTGAGAGACACAGAACATGGTGAAACTCTGTAAAAGGTAATTTAATAGGCATGTTTCAATATGCCAAACAGTGAGGGGCAACGGGGCGTTCATTTCTATCTTCACTTCACAGCAAAGTCATAACACGGTATTGCCTCTTACAGCCCCTGGGTAGAATCTGTGAAAGAACCTTTGCTACCCGACTCTCCTCATTTTGTTCTACAAAAAGAGATACTCCTAATTGGATAGTATCGTTATATGCTACCGCAGGTTGCTAAAAATATCACATTTTAATTTTCACTAAAATGCTTTCATGGTAGTTTTGAATATTTGCAAACAGGTAGAAAAATAATGTTCATTATATTCATAAAAACTGAGCATAGCATTGAATATTACCACAGAAATTCAATTTAAATTCAAAGAGAAATATTTAAAACAGGATTTTGACATCCAGCCATTTTTCTCTCAAGAGGCTTCATGGTGTGATGGTCGTCACCTTAGTGAATTCTCCACCATCGCGGTCAGGCCGTTTGGACTGCAGAACTGGAGAGTGGCTATTACGGGGACACAAAGCACCGTCCTGTCCCTCAATGCAGATTCACGTCAGCAAAAATCAGACTGTGACAGAAAGCTCTGCTGCAAATGTCTTCATTTTCAGCTAGATTCATCTTCAGCCATAAGGTCAACTATTTAAATTGCAAATAAACTCTATGGACACCCCTGTCGATGGGGATATGACTGAACATAGTGTTTTCTAAACAATTTCTTCATCTGATCAACTTTCTTGTTTTCTGCAGTAGACCTATGTGGAGCTACTTAAAAGCAAAAGATTACGGGGAGAACCCGAACCCAAACAGGGGAGTCAAATGACCCACAATTTCAAGGGCCTGCAGCCGGGAGGTCTAATTTAGCCTTCCCAGTGCCATTTCTAAATGAGAAGGCACTTCTGTGTTCGGGGGATTAACAGGGAGTTAGGAGGCCGATGTATCCACCCTACATTAGATGCTAACCAAAATGCTATTTATTCACCTTAAAATGAAGGCTATGCATGCTTCTTTTTCAATTGCTATGTGAATTAACACTGAATTTTACCTTTCTATTTTCCTTCCTAAATATTCCTTAAACTGTGAGCAGCAACTTGCCACACGATTATAGAAGATCGAGAATTAAACTGAAATAAAGGCTTTCACAGTTTGAATTTTGACAGGTAAAATTTTGGCTTGTCTTTTTCTCCACCTGAAGGAGAGCATTCTTAAGGCTTCCTTCACCAGGGAATGGACTTTGTATTGGGAATCAGGAGGAGCAGGGCACCACTGCCACGCCATGCCATGCTGTGTGATGCTGTGCAACGCACATGGCTTCTTCCTAGGAATGAAATTCCAAGTTGTTACTGAAAAAAATCTAATTAAGTCTTCATTTGAATTTACAGCAATAGTGAGATAATTAAAAGGTACAGTGTATTTTTTCCAAGTGTATTCTCAAAATATATAGTTCGAATTCAGTTTTCACCAAATTAGTCAATGAAATTTTTATTTATTAGATTGCACATTATGGGATTCATCTTTCCAACTTAAAAAGTAAGAGATTGCTCAATGCAATGGCTCATGCCCATCATCCTAGCACTCTGGTTGAGAGAGGACATAGGAGGGTCACTTGAGGAGTTCAAGACCAGCCTGGGAAATAGAGACCACATTGCCACAAAAGATAAAAAAATAGCTGGGTATGGGGCCACACACCTATCGTCCCAGCTACACAGTAGGCTGGGGTGGGAGGTTTGCTTGAGCCCAGGAGTATGAGGCTGTAGTGAGCTATGATGAAACTCCTGTCCTCTAGCTCAGGCAACAAAGCTAACAAAGGAACCAACAAACAAAACCCAAGAGGTAAGATGCTAATATGCTCACCAAAGGTGCAAATAGACATTAAAGACATAGCACAAGGCTATACAGTTTCTTAAACTGAAATTGAAGCCTTTCTGAAGAGCAATGTTATCAAAATGATTAAAAAGGCACATGGGAAAAACAAAAGCCATGTATTAGGAACAAAAGATACCAAATTAAACAGCACAGCAAGTTCTGCTTTTTTAGGCTTCTCAAAATACCTTCACACAATACAATAAAATTCAGAAATAGGAAGATGATATAAGAACACGAGAGAGAGAGAAAGGGAGAGAAGGGGAGCTGGAGAGGGAGAGCAAAGGGATTGGACCGCGTGACAAAATCTTTCCCTCCTCCGAAATAAATGCAGGTCTCTCAACGTATCATGGGAAGTCCGGTCCTAACCTGCAAACACGAACACAAAACTGTCTATCTGCTTAGTAGAGAAGTGAACCATATGAAAAGAAAAAGTTAATTAGCATTCTGCTAATAGGTACCACAACTTGAGCACTCCCAATTGAGTACTTTTAAAAAGTAAGCGTTCAACTCATCTAAATACACTGGAAGTTGAGCACCAGTTGAGCGCCTTCACAGCACGCGGAGAACTGATTGAGCTATTTCGAAACGCGTGGAGCACTTTTCTGTGTGAATTCTTAGCCAAATTTCCATACCCCCAACCCTCCCTCGGCCTACACAGCTGCTAATCAAGAGGTGCCTTCCCGGTATGAAACTCCTTTGCCAATTAGAAGTATATTTTAGCCTTTCATCTTTTATGTTGTAAGAGAATTAAGAAATAATAATAATTAGTGAATATATGTCAGAAGGAAGTTCATTTCTTCTTAAGAGATTTCACTTAAGTCAGTTCTGTTCTCAAGGCCTCAAGTCAAACTTTTGGAATTAGCATCCGCGCTGAGAGCTGTGAGACTATGGCCAAACTTGACTGTGGCCAGCACGGAAGAGTTTTGATGGTTCATTCTTCCAGGTTTTTAAAATCATCCAGGAAGTGAGGCAATCTAAAAGTGGTGCAATTCCCTAGATGTTTGCACTTCTTTTTAAGGTTCTCACTTGGACAGAATCTCGACCATAAAAAAGAAGTGCTTTCATGTTATGGAAGGCAATTGCTTTCTTTCTGCTCTACTTTTTAAACAAATGAATGAAATAAACTATTAAGTATTTATTGGGTACAAATTATACATAGAATGTAGGCACAATCTCAAATACTGATAAGGACATGAAGTTGACCATAGCCTCTCACCTCAAGGTGTTTACCATTATTTTTTGGAGAAACAGTGCGACATCCTGGCCCATATTGTGGTGGACTACTTCTCTCTTATTCTAATTCATTTTTCCTTAGTCCTAATAGTTATGTTTGCAATATTTTATCGCAGATATTGATTGACAGACAATTTTTGTATTTTATCTGTTTGTTTGCTTATGGAATGAGGCGGGTATAAACAGCTAAAAAACGAGCACTTGGAATCAGATCCAGGACCTAATAGTATTGAGCGATGCCATTGTAGGAGGCTGTGTCCAGGCAACCGATTGACCTCCTAGCCAGCAGCTCCCATAATGCCAGTTGTACATGTGGGAAAAATAACAGAACAAGAATCTGCTTCTTCAGAGATGAGAACTGAATGCCGCAAGTCACATATCCTATAAGAAGAAATGATACATCCCAACACAAAAAAATTAAATGTTTGAGGTGATGGATATCCCTGTTACCCAGGTTTGGTCATTACGTATTGTATGAGTGTATCAAAATACCACACCTACCCCATAACTCTGCTCAATGATTATGTATCCATAAAAAATCAAAAAATTAAAAAAAGAACCACACTGGTTTTTGGCCTGGATAAATAAAACAAGAACATTACAAATAAATTAAAAAAATGTGCCCATGTATTACCAGCTATTTTATCTTCTCAATTAAAAGAAATAAAGGGGTTTTACTGAATTTTTTAAATATTTCATTTAATCTCTTCAAGGAAATCCTAGTGATTAGTTCAGAAATGATGAAAAGAAGGCAGTCTATGAAGGGCACAATGCTGAGGAGAAATTATTACATTGACCTATAATGTTTTATGAAATTAATGTTCAGAATTTGGCCAATTTGAATTACGATTAAATTCTCTGTGATGTAAACACTTTTGCAGAATGATAAAAAGGACAAACATCACAATGGTATAAGAAGAAAGTATCTGGTTTATTTTGGTACACAAGGCTTAATTTTTCTTTAAATCGGTTATGTCTAAAACTCTTAAAATCAGGTAGCCACAATTATTATCAACTTCTGAAAAAAAATTCACCTCAAAAATTGACCATTTATTTGGAGCTTGCTATATGCAGGACATTAAGCTGTATATGGTGTGGGATTTAAAGTCAAAGAAATAAAGAACTTGACCCCTTGAAGCTTACAATCTAAAGATGAAGAACAATAAATAACAAGAATGTTGGTAGAAGATTGTTAAAGATCCAAAATTCACAAAGCCCCACGTCCAATAAACAAGAAGCTAGAAAAATAACCTGAAGTAGTTCATGGAGAATTTTAGGGGACCACTTTTTAAAATGTCCTTATTTTTGCTTCTCTGGTTATTATCATAATTTTCCCCTTTCAGAGTAAATGTCAAGTGATCCTTTCTTTCTGAGTGTGTTAACATTTTATAAGGCAATTCTGCCTCGCATTGGGGTCCCCAGCATGACTTACACTCAGCCATCTAAGCTCTGTTGTATTATGTCTGCAGGGCTGGCAGGGTGGAAAACAGCGGTCTATTTTCTTCAGGAGCTTCATCATGAGAAGAAATACCTGGATATTTGGGGGTGAGAGGGAGCCGTGCTACTGAATCCATTCATTCTCTGGGGAATATGGTCCAACCTTCACACTTCCAGGTTAGTGTCTGAAATAAGCATCCCACATGGGGTGGCTCCTAACTCTAAGGTCGAAAGCGGAGGCATCTCTGGGAGATACATCCCGCCAGGGACAACTTGTCTGAGGGCCAAAGGCCACAGAGAAAAAGGGGGTGACGTAAAAATAGCTACAATAAAAGCAAGATCACCAGTTTCACTACCACTTGTGACCCGACTATGGGGGCAGTGATGATGGAGTAAGGTCTAGTGTGGGGATGCTGGGAATGCTGGCGGGCTGGAGGAGACATTTCACTACTGTGTCAAGGTCTTGGACGGGATCAGCAACAGCAAAGCGGGAGAGTGACTTGTGAATTTCCCCAGGAGCGCTAATCTCCAAGACATGCGGAGCAGGCAGATCATCAACATAAAAACCTCAACCTTAGAAATGAAAGCAATGGCACCTAAATATTTGTATCCTCATATTAATCTGCACTTTAAAAAAAAAAGCAACCCTACCAACCTAATTGTATGTTCCTGCCTATTAATCTGAAAGAAAAACAAACAAACATTAAAAACCTCAATACCAGAATTGTTGTAGGAAAGTGAAAGGAAGTGTCAGGTCTTGAACTACTCTAGGGATCCTCAGTCTTAGTTTAGATAGAACCAGTGTTCCAACACTTTATTTTGGGCACTGCCGGCAAATAACTCTTGTCTTATTATTATTGTTTTCCACAACAAACGTGCCTCCGGCACAGGGGGCTGGAGAAACATATTACAGTTTGAATGCAATTAGGTAGATTTACTAATCCCTGAACGTCTCAACCACTTACGATGAAAAGTTATTTATGTTGCTGGGCTATACTTGGTACCAATTTCTAGATGCTTCTAATAGCAGTTATTCCAAATCTACACCACTTTTAAAAAATATATACGTTCAAAGTCTCAAGCAGACTGACTTGCTCGGTTGAGAGATTTATTTTGTGGTCTCAGTTTGCTTTCAAGATGATCAACTTATCTTGAAAAATAACAACAATGGTAGGATAAGGGCCTGGATAAGTTAGAAATTCAGAAATACTTTGGGATTTACAATTTCCAAAAAGTTATGGAAATGTTAAGTATAAATCCTACTCATCATAATCTGAATCTCTTTTGAAATTGTGTTTTCTCTTCTGCCAAAAGTTCATGAAATTTTTTTGAGTAGCTGTACTGAGTTCAGGTGAGGGTCACTAAGAGGGGGTATGGGCCATGATGAAAATTTATTTCGGTCTTTCCAGAAAAGACAAACTTACAGTGCTGAGAAGTGTGTCAAGACCCTGCCCCTCTCTGGACTCCAGGTTGCTCAGGCTTCCAGTCCTACACATCTTTAGAGTTCTGCTCAGAGAGGTTTAGCAATAGAGGAGTCATCATTGTCGTCCGTTTTCTCCACAATTTCAATCTGAGGTTGATTGACTATTTGGACCTCTTAGATTAAAGCAGAATCAGCATTATTCTTTTGTTCTGAAGGTTCACATTCAGGGTATCTAGGGATCTGGTCTTATCAATACCTAAGTACTAAATTGTGAGCTACTAGAGCTCTGATGTTTCCTTTCGTTCCAAAATTCCTTCATGTCCTAATATAGTTCTTCAATCTAGGTACCTTGCTTTCTTTATCTTTTTCTCATAAGCACACACACTAAAACTAAATCTATTTAGTCCAAATATACTGTTCCTGTCTATGCTTAAGGGCACAAACATGACAGGAATTCATAATCTTGATCAATTCCTCCATTATAACATGAAGCATACAATATATCTTACTTACAAAGTTCACAGCACACACCCTCCTTATAAATAATTTAATGGGAGTCAGACATACCAACTACCTCTTTTGTTAAGTATAAAATGTTAGGATTTCATTGCACACCAAGAAAAGCAAGACTACCTTTATGAATGAGCTATATTTGGTTTTGCTGTTCCTTGATGTATGACCTGGGGCTAGTTTGACCTGTCTGGGACTCAATTTCCTCATCTGAAAAATGAGTGCAAACACTGCATTTACTTCATAGGGTTGTTGTGATGATTAAATATGTAGATATGTAAAACACGCTCAGAGTAGTGTTTGGCACATTAGAAAAACCCATGAAATGTTAACTATTGCCTGTGGCAATTACTTTACATTTTAGGATCAATTCACTTCTTACTGTTAATTATGCATGCATATGAGTTTATGATTCATTCCTTTGTCTTTTTCATTTATTTTGTGCTAAAAATTTCAGGCAGAATGATTTGCTCCTCAGATGGTATGTTCAAAGATTACAACATAAAGTTACCAGGTAAATATTATTTTAGAGAGTTCAATGTTACTTGGAAACCAATTACTCTCAAAAAATGTGCTTCATGATGAATATGAGGCAGGTCCCCTCTGCTCAGGGTTGGACATACACTTTATTTTCCGGGCTAAGCAGGTTCATAAGCAAGTTTGATCAAAGTTTTTGATCAAAGCCACCACTCCCCGGGAAGAGTGGACTGCCCAAGATATCGCCTCATCCCTACATGATGGCAGTTTTAAAATTAACTTCTGCCCACAGTCCTTTGGCACCGATGGTTGTGACATATATTTTATACATACATTTCATTTCCCCAAATCCCCTGCTTGCAGGGAAAGAGATATGATTAGAAACTGTATATAACCCAAGACAGAGAGCCAAAAGTGACAACCCTCTCGGGACCCCCTCCACTGTGCTGGAGGCTTTCCGCTTTCTTTTCTTTTATCTATAATAAAACATATCCCTTTGCTTACTTGTGGTCCATGAATTCATCCTTTGATTCCTGAGAGCGGGGACCCAGTGAGGAAATTCCAGAAACACACATATTAGAAAATGGTACAATAAACTGGAAAATGATTACTATGTTAACCAAAAATGAAATAAATTGCAAATGATCTACTTAATGTAGATAGACACTTGTACATCATTCTTCTTTGAATTTTCAACCTGTGGAATGAAGATACTCTTATATCGATCTCAATAGATTTTTTTGAGGATTATACAAGATAACTTCCAGTGTCAGACAACTGAGAAGAGTTCGATAATTGTGGGCTGGCTATTATTAAAGGTAATGTGATTAGCCATTATCATATGCCAGCAATAAAATGCTATGAGAATAAATTTTAGTGATTTAAAATTGAATAGTTCTAGAGCAACGAAGGTCAGCCATGGGTACTACTTTGGTGGGGACTACTGGTATCCAAAGGGGGGGGAGCTGTAGATGATGCCAAACATAATATAATGTACAGTACATCCACCCACAACAAAAATTACCTGGTCCAAATTGTTAATAGTGCCAAGGAAAAGAAACTTTGTTCTAGGTAAACACATTTTCATTTACCGTACTCCAATTAATATGACTTTATTTAAATTCTACTGATTTAGTATGTTAAATGTAAACAAAATACTGGGCGAGTTAGACTATTTTTTCCCTTAAAACTGGTAATTTTTTTTTTTTTTAGTTTAAAAAATTATCAGTGGGTAATTTCCAAATTAAAGAGAATTAGTGTAACTATAGGTTAGCAAAGAGGTAATATTATAATATCCTAATGCCAATTAATCAACAGTAAGCAAAATAAAAAAATCAAACATTTATTAGGTTTTGAGATGTTTTAAATATGACATGTCATATTTTTATGCACTAAGGTGGCTAAAAACCGAATGATACAGAAAGAGATGTGGACATAAAATATTGTTTAATTGGATCATTAGATGTATGTCTCATAGTCTAAATTGCTGGGGCACTCATGTGGTTAGGAACACTAGTCAAAATATTTAAAAAACTGTATAAAACAGATACGCAGCATCAAATGACAGAAAAGATGTCAATCATAGGCAGTAAGTAGACATGTACTGGTGTTCGCCTCCTGGACATCAGTCCTACAAGTAAAAACTCACAAAAATTAAGCTGAGTTATTCCACTTAGGTCCAAATTTACTCTCTTTCATTCACTTCTCCTGCACTATTTGGGTTTCCTTATTCATTATTACAATTTTTTTTTTAAATCGAGGTGTCTACCTACTTCTTACAGTTAATACCAGTATTTTCTATAGGATATCCAGGTTATTACAGAACCATGTAAAAAAAAAAGTATTTTGTATACAGCAAATTTTAAATGAAATCTTATTTTAGCAAGTTTCCCATGATATCTGTCAAGGCAAAATTTTTGGCCAATTTAAGAAGGCTAATACTCTATCTCTGGGGTTGATTGAAATATATTGAAAAGTAACAATGAATTCATTCAACTAGCGATCAAATAGTAGCTTTTACTTTTAAAGAAATATTTTAAAAACTGCATAGAAAATGTTATTTTTAAAAATGTATAAGAAGCTATGGATATGACCTAGGGTTAGAGTGAGTGAATTTGCTTTTTCAAGCCTTCTACATTTATTTGGGTATAAATGCATACTGTCATATGTAAGTGTGTAGATAGATAGACCGACAGAGAATCCTGTCATGCCAACATACAATACCCTGTATACACATGAGTATGTTTATTATTAATTTTCCAAGGAGTTAGAGGTGCTTTACTATAAGAGCCAATGACATAGTTAAAAATAGAATTTCAGGACCAACATGTGAAGTTTAAAAAACACTGACGACCTAAACGTCCAACAACATACTGACTATTAAAATAAAACATTCAGGTATCTTGACTGTACTGTATCTCTTACAGCAAAGCCAACAAACAAATAGAAACTCAGCAAACATACTAAAATATTTTCAATGTTTTCTATAAGTAGGAACCAATAATACATTTTTAAAATAGTCTACAAGTCACTAAGAAGTTAATCAGTCTGAAAATTAATGGACCTTCACATTCATATAATTTTCAGATTGGATGGACACATATAAGTTTAATCTCTTAACACTCTTCTGCTATAGGGTTTTTTTATTCTAACAAAAACGGGTTTTGCTAGAAAACTAAAATATAAAATGTTATCTGTCTGAATAGCTTTTGTTCCTCCTGTTTTTGTGTTATAGTAAGAAAAAGTTCAGATAGAATTTTAATCTAGGGGGCCAGCTAAATTTTCAATGAAGTTTCATGAGGTGAAGCTTCATGAGGTGGTAATATCTTAAAATCTAGTCCTCTGCCATTCTAAAATATTGATTTTTGTTAGTAAGCATTTAAGCAATTGATTAAGTTCTGGGAGACTGACTCACAGTAATCCTGGTTGGCAACTACGTTTGGACTCCAGCAGAGTTAACTAACATCCATTTGCCACAGCTGCTCAATGTAGCAGGGCAGAGAGTAATCATCTGTGTTTTGGTCTGGAAATGGAAGTAATGGCATTTGTACCATGTTTATCTACTAAGCAAATTTACTAGAAGCTGGCATATAAATTAAATGTCCAATTTAGTTATTTGCAACAAATACATCTCTCTGGTGCTTGGAATACAGGTGTGTACCATCCTTTTGGTAGAGATGATAATTGACAGTGGGAACAGAACAGAAGAAGGTGCATAATTTTGAAAGTTATTTCACTGGGACCCTGGCAACTCCAGATGAATTGTGCCTGACACGCTACAGAGAATGCCTTTTATGTTGGCATGTCCTTGCCTTCCAGGACAGGTGTCTTCTCTAAGCAGGAACAGACAAATGCTGCCAAATTCTATCTTCTAATTTGTCATTGGGTCTGTCTTAAGGGCTCCCTTTGTTTTTGATTCATCTGTATAATTCCATGGAGGGAAACCCTATTACAAATTTAATCCTTCCTGGCTTCATTCACATTCTAGACTTGCTTTGATGAGACTACAGTGGAGTTTTATGGTAAGAATGTCAAAGCGGACAAGACTTCTCGGTTATACCATAACAAACTTTTCTTTTATTTTTTTTTTTAATTTTTATTAAATCATAATTGTGTACATTGGTGCAATCATGGGGCACAATGTTCTGACTTCATATACAATCTGAAATATTTTCATTGAACTATTTAATATAGCCTTCTGGGACCTGATCAAACTAAAAAACTTCTGCACTGCTAAGAACACCGTAACTGTAGCAGGCAGACAGCCCTCAGATTGGGAGAAAATATTTGCAGGTAATTCCTCCGACAAAGGTTTAATAACCAGAATCCACAGAGAACTCAAACGTATTAGCAACAAAAGAACAAG
>CAUYRH010118258.1:0-61397 GCA_963574655.1 Perodicticus potto
TTTCTGTAAATCAATTCTGTCTTATCATGGACGGGTGGGGGGGGGAAATAATGTAATGAAGAATAATAAAATACATGTATTTAAAAAAAATAAAAAAATAAACAAAAAAAAAAAAAAAAGAAGAATCCAGGGAGGAAGGCATCAATAGAACTGGTTTTAAAGAAGTTCTCTGTCCCAGAAGCTTACCCTGAGAGCTCTTATAAGTGTGTCAGGGGAATTCAGTATATGATTCAGTTCCTCTGTCCTTTAAAAATACTTAACCTCAAGTGATTTAAAGTTTAAAGCTACGTGGGAAGTGGAGCATGTAACAGGGAGGTGGACTAGCAAAAAAGCAACGTAGCCCTCCATGACCCTACTCAGTGGCTGGTGAAACATCCCACAGGTTGCTCCATTCTCCTTCTAAGATACTTCCTGACTAGAGGCCTGCGCTCACCATGTAGCTTCTCTCATACTTCAGCACCTCCGACTCTTCCACACCCCTTTGATTAGGACTTAGCCTCTGTTGACAGATTTTATCTTTAGAAATGCCCAGGGCTGTGCTGAAAAGAACTTAAGCAAAGGATTAACCAGCACACTCTCGCTGATGCAGTCTAACCTGCACCCAGTGAAGAGGCAGAAAGCAACAGTTTCAGGGCAGCACCTTCAATGGACAAAGCTGCCCGGGGAACACCTCAGTGAAAGAATGAGTAGTGGCCAGCCCTTGTCCTCTGGCAGCTGCCTTGGTGCTTTCAAATGGAAACTCTCTTCTTGAGGGAACTTTCATATCTCAAAACCATCTCCCCCAAACCCACAAAGACTCTCTGACCTGCCAAAGTCACGTGGCAGTTCTGAGACAAGTCAGAACAGCATAATCTCCCCATCTAGGTGATGGCAGGGCTTGTGTTTCTAGAGTTGACTAGAAAATCCTTGTGGACTATTCCCATTGTTTGTGGGAGTCAAGCAAAATGATCAAATAAATTTTTGAGAGAGCACCTGCCAGAGAAGGGAACCTGAAGGATATTAAAATAAAAATATCACATGAATCTAAGCATATCAACCATTTTAAAAGGGAAAGTTTACACACAAAAGTAATTTTTCCTAACATTTATGTAAAATTATGGAATCAGAGAATGTTAAATCTGGAAAGGCTCTTTACAGATCAGCAAAAAGATCACCTTTGAAGCTTATTGGAAATACAGATACCCAGGCCTCACCCTATACCATAGACTTACTGACCCAAACTCTCCAGAGGTACCCAATTAAATCATTCTACTTAGAAGATCCAAAGAAGTCACTTTTTTCAAGACAACAGATGTTCATTTTAAAGTTATATTCCATCCCATTTCAAAAAAGATGAAGGCAGAACTCACCTGGGGCGGGGAGGTAGCAGTTCTGTCAGTGACTGCATGCAGACCCTTACCTAGGATCCAAGTCAACGAATACACTGAGAACTAACCAGGTTATTCTGTGCAAGTTTTTATTGAAACAGAGTTCTATTCTCCTGGCACACTGCCTGGAAATAGCACTCATTTCTCAAAGGAAACTTTTTGAGCAGAGATTAGGCAAATCAGCTAAGGAAGAAAAAAAAAGAACAAAAAATATCATACCATTGACCATCACCTAATTTACTTTTTTTTTTGTCCAAGTTGGATACGTTCTCCAATCCTTTCTCTGGAGGAGAGGTGTAGAGTATGAGTGCTGTCTGCCTGCTGACACAGTGTACTGCACACGCCTTCCTTCACCAGAGATCTACAAAGCATTCTGTATCCTCGATGCCCAGGGCTGTCTTGGAGGATTTAGACACCACTTAGTAAAGTCACTCACACCAGGCCTCCTGCACATCTGTCTGAAAGGACACATCAAAACACCTTGTCCTTGAAACCTCTTGGGGGTCCAGAGGGAAGACAGTTGGACTTAACAAATCAACACACAGTTCTATACATTATACGACTTTAAAAAGGGGAAAAGAGCTTAGTGAAAACAGGAACAACTCGCTTAAAGATAGATGAGACGCATTCAGGCAAAGCAAGAGAAAAGACACATTCAATTCAATCCCAGCTCCCACTGGTTCTCAGTATCGAAGTAGAGCAGTTTTAGCTCTGACTGAAACTGTGTGATGTTGGATCAGAGCCAGAAGCCCTGGACAAACCAGAAGCCGCACCTCACACCTCCTCTAAGTAGGTCATTCCCTCTATCTTGCCCACCAGTAATTATTCTTACAAGGCTAGAACATGGATTTTCACAACCATGTTGCCTCCTAAAATCCCAAAGCACTTCCAAAGCTTTATTTCCCCTCTCCTAGGCTGGGCACAGTGGCTCACATCTTTAATCCTAGGACTCTAGGAGGCCAAGGCAGGTAAACTGCCTGAGCTCAGGACTTTAAGACCAGCCTGAGCAAGAGTGAGACCTCATCTCTAAAAATAGTTGGGCATTGTTGGGAGGCTGAGGCAAGAGGATTTCTTAAGTCCAAGAGTTTGAGGTTGCTGTGAGCTATGAAGCCATCGCACTCTACCAAGGGAGACAAAGTGAAACTCTGTATCAAAAATAAATAAATAGGGTGGACCGGAAGGATCATTCAGCTGAGCTCTCCTAGAATGACTGGGGGAAAAAAGAGAATCCAGCCATACCTGGCAAAGGGACCTTACCCAGAGTCATAGCTTAGGGAACACAGCAAGGAAATAGAAAGCTACATACAGTGTTTGATCTGGAGCAGAGGAAATCTGGTGAATTAGGCAAATGATTGCAACCAGCTGGGATCAGCTGGCCCTGCACAGAGGTCCGGTATGGGAAGAAGCCTTTCCAGAGTTTTCAGTTGTTGGGAAAAGCTGTGCATTGAGTGGAAAAGCTTGGAAAAGTAGGCGAACTTGGAAAATATACAGCAACCAGATTTGAATGCCAGTTACAATGGATTTTCCAAGGGTTTGGTGGCATACTGAGAAGGTCTCATTGGCCAGGGGGCTGCCATTGTGGGAAGGGTCAGGAGAAGGTCTTAGCAGGGACCGAAAGCACTGCCATCTTAATTCCACCTGCCAGCATCAGAACTCCACTCTTGGAACAAGCTGAGGGACTCCAGCACCCCATAGGAACTGGAGTCAGGGGACACTGTGAGACCTGCCCCTGAAGGATTCTTGTCAGCTTTAAGATCCCAACCTGGAAGGGTCTCAAAAGCTAAAACTGTCTCAGTGCTGAGGAAATAGTCAAGGGATCACCAAAGGCAACTAAGTTTGGAAGAAGGATCATAGAGGTTCCTGTCTGTGCTGTCTCCTTTAAAAAAAACCACAGCGCCACCTGGTGGCCAGGAAACACATTGCAACATCCTATCATCAACAGTGAAGACTTCTGTTTGAAACAAAGGAGGCAGTGAGAAGGAAAAAGGAGGACAAGAAGGCAAACAAAAGAAAAAACATGTGAGAAGGAATCAACAGAGAAATTCAGGCAACATGAAAAACCAAAACAGAGGAATTCCTTCAAGAGACCTTGAGGCAGCTACTGCAGAAGACTCCATGTATAAAGAATTAATGGACTTAACAGAAAGGGAATTTAAAATATGCATGATAAAGATATGTAAAATAAAGAAAGGATATGGCAGAGCTTAAGGAAGTGAAGGAGACAATCAGGGAATGTGAAGATGTAGTAGAAAGTATCAAAAATAGGTTAGACCATGGAGAAAAAAGAACCTCAGAGCTAGAGGATAAAGTTTTCAACTTAACTCAGGTAGTTAAAGAGGCAGAAAAAAAGAGAGAGAAAGCAGAACAGGCACTTAGATAACTACAAAACTCAATGACGTATTCAAACTTATGAATAATAGAGATTCCTGAAGGGGAAGAAGATTGTCCCAAAGGAATGGAAGCCCTACAAGACACTATCATAAGTGAAAACTTTCCAAGTTTTACTAAAGATCCCAACATACTCCTTTCAGATGGATATCAAACCCTGGGTTATTTCAACTCAAACTGAGCCTCTTCAAGACACATTGTAATGAATCTGTCCAAGGTTAAGTTGAAATAAAAAATTCTACAAGCAACTAGGAATAAGTACCAATTGACCTACACAGACAGAGCAATTAGTATGACAGCAGACTTTTCAACTGAAACTTGCCATGCAGAAGAGCATGGTCATCCTCCTTCAACATTGTTAAAGCAAGCAATTTTCATCCCAGAATTCTGCATCCTCCTGAACTAAGCCTCAAAAGGTCTCGCAGTGTCCCTTGACTCCAGTTCCTATGGAGTCTCTCGACCTGTCCCAAGAGTGGAGTTCTGAACCTGGCAGATAGAATTAAGATGGCAGTGCTTTTGGTGGAGAAATCAAATCTTATGCGGATTTATAAGCACTGAGGAAATTTGCCACAACAAGACCAGCTCTATAGGAAATACTTAGGCTTATTCTCAACACTGACCACCACAATGGACCACCAACAAACGCTCAGAAGCTAAAGGTCAAAACTTAGCAAAGGGGCAAAGGATAAAACTACACAGTGGACTTTCACAAATAAGGTGAATAGAACTCCACCACACGTATCAATTCTCTCAGTAAATGCCAATGGACTGAATTCACCACTGAAGAGGTACAGGCTGGCTGATTGGATTAAAAAGCACAAGCCTTTGGGTGGTGCCTGTGACTCAAAGGAGCAGGGCACCGGCCCCATATACTAGAGATGGCGGGTTCAAACCCAGCCCCAGCCAAAAACTGCAAAAAAAAAAAAAAAAAAAAAAAAGGCACAAGCCATCCATATGCTGTCTTCAGGAGAGACACCTAGCCTTGAAGGACAAAGACAAATCAAGACTCAGAGTTAAGGGACGGAAAACAGTATTTTGAGCAAATGGAAATCAGAAGAAAGGAGGGGTTGCAATCTTATTTTCAGATACAAGCAGATTTAAAGCAGATCTAAAGATAAGAAAGACAAAGATGGATACTTTATACTGGTCAAAGGAACAATACAACAAGAAGCCATTTTAATTGTAAATATTTATGCACCCAACTTAAATGCTCCCAGATTTATGAAACAGACCTTGATGGGTCTGAGCAATATGATATCCCATAACACCATAATAGTCAGGGACTTTAACACCCCTTTGAGAGAAATGAACAGATCCTCTAAACAGAAACTAAACAAAAACACAAAGGACTTAAATGTGACCCTAGAACAAATGAGATGAATAGACATATACAGAACACACCATCCCAAAGCTAAGAAATATATATTTTTCTTGTTAGGCCATGGTACATACTGCAAAATCAAACACATCCTAGGATACCAATAAAACCTCAACAAAATTAAAAGAATATAAATTATACCTTATATCTTCTCAAACCACAAGGCAATAAAGGTGGAACTCAACTCCAGCAAAAACATTCATGGGGATGAATGAATCCCCACACAAAGACTTGGAAATTAAACAATCTTATGCTGAACGATAGTTGGGTTCAGGAAGAGATAAAAGAGGAAATCATCAAAAGAGGAATTTCATTTAAAAGGAAATCATTAAAACAATAAAGACTAAAGTCACCAAAACCTGTGGGATACAGCAAAAGAAGTCTTAAGAGGGAAATTTATGCATTAGATGCCTACATTTGAAAAACAGAAAGAGAACGCATCAACAAACTCATGAACCATCTTATGGAATTGGAAAAAGAAGTACAATCTAATCCCAAACCCAGAAGAAGGCAAGAAATAACCAAAATTAAATCAGAGATGAATAAAGTTGGAAACCAAAGAATCATTCAGAAAATTAATGAAACAAAAAGTTGTTTCTTTAAAAAAATAAATAAAATCAATAAACCTTTGGTCAGATTAACTAGAAACAGAAAGTAAAATCTCTAAAATCCTCAATCAGAAACAAGAAAAGGTAGATAACAACAGATGCCACAGAGATACAAGAGATCATTTCTAAGTACTACAAGAAATTCTATGCCCAAAAATGTGACAATGTGGAGGAAATGTATCAATACCTAGAATCACACACCCTCTCCCTAGACTTAATCAAAAAGACATAGATCTCTTGTACAGACCAATTTTAAGAACTGAGGTCAAAGAAACAAGAAAAAAACTCCCCTCCACCAAAAAAAAAAAAAATGCCCTGATCCAGATAGCTTCACAGCAAAATTCTATCAAAACTTCAAAGAAGAACTTATACTCACACTGCAGAAATTATTCCAAAAAATTGAAAAGGAAGGAATCTTCCCCAACCCATTCTACAAAGCAAACATCACCCTGATACCAAAACCAGGAAAAGACTCAAGTAAAAAGGAGAATTTCAGACCAATTTCACTAATGAATATAGATGCAAAAATTCTCAATAAAATCCTAGCCAATAGGGTGGTACCTGTGGCTCAGTGGGTAGAGTGCCGGCCCCATATACCAAGGGTGGAGGGTTCAAACTCGGTCCCGGCCAAACTGCAACAAAAAAATAGCCAGGCATTGTAGTGGGCGCCTGTAGTCCCAGCTACTCAGGAGACTAAGGCAAGAGAATCACCTAAGCTCAAGAGCTAGAGCTTGCTGTGAGCTGTGATGCCACAGCACTCTACTGAGGGTGACAAAGTGAAACTCTACCTCTTAAAAAAAAAAAGAATCCGGCTTGGCGCCTGTGGCTCAACAGGCTAAGGCGCCAGCCCCGTACACCTGAGCTGACAGGTTCAAATCCAGCCTGGGCCAGCAAAAACAATGGTGGCTGCAACCAAAACAAAAAATGGCCAGGCGTTGTGGCAGGAGCCTGTAGGCCCAGCTACTTGGGAGGCAGAGGCAGGAGACTCACTTGAACCTAGGAATTGGAGGTTGCTGTGAGCTGAGATGCCACAGCACTCTATCCAGGGTGACAGCTTGAAGCTCTGTCTCAAAAAAAAAAAAAAAAAAAATCCTAGGCAATAGATGACAGCTATACATTAAAAAAAAAACATTCATCATGATCAAATAGGTTTCATCCTAGAGATGCAAGGCTGGTTTAACATACTCAAATCCATAAACATAATTCACCATATCAACAGAAACAAAAACAAAGACCATATGATTCTCTCAACAGATGCAGAAAAAGCATTCAATAAAATTCAGCATCCTTTTCTAATTAGAACACTTAAGAATTTAGGCATAGGTGGCACATTTCTTAATCTAATTGAAGCCATCTACAGCAAACCCACAGCTAATATTATATAGAATGGAATAAAACTAAAAGCTTTTCCACTTAGAACTTGAACCAGAAAAGGTTGTATTCTGTCACCACTACTATTTAACATAGTGCTAGAAGTTCTAGCCAGTACAATTAGGCAAGAGAAGAAAATTAAGGGCATCCAAATGGGTGCAGAGGAGGTCAAACCTGTGCTCTTTGCTGATGACATGATCTTATACTTAGAGAACCCCAAAGATTCAACCACAAGTGATCAAAAAATACAGCAATGTCTTAGGATGTAATATCAATGTCCACCAATCAGTAGCCTTTGTATATGCCAATAACAACCAAGATGAGAAGCTAATCAAAGATACAATTCCCTTCACAGTAGCTTCGAAAAAAATGAAGTACCTAGGAATATACCTAACAAAAGAGGTGAAGGACTTCTACAAAGAAAATTATAAAACCCTAAGAAAAGAAATAGCAGAGATATTAACATATGGAAGAACATATCATGCTCCTGGCTAAGGAGAACCAACATTGTCAAAATGTCTTTACTACCCAAAGCAATCTACAGATTCAATGCAATCCCCATTAAAATACCATCATCATACATTCAAAATTTGGAAAAACTGATTCTTTGTTTTGTATGGAACCAGAAGAAACTCCATATAGCCAAGGCAATTCTTAGTAATAAAAACAAACCCAGAGGTATCACCCTACCAGACTTTTGGCTACACTACAAGGCCATAGTGATCAAAACGGTATAGTATTGACACAAAAATAGAGACATTGACATTTGGAACCGAACAGAAAACCATGAGATGAAACTAACCTCTTACAGCCACCTGATCTTTGATAAACAAAACAAGAATATATACTGGGGAAAAGAATCCCTATTCAATAAATGGTGCTGGGACAACTGGATAGCCACATGTAAAAGACTGAAACTGGACCCACACCTCTCACTGCTTACAAAAATTGATTCAAGATAGATAAAGATTTAAATCTAGGGCATGAAATAATAAAAATCCTCAAAAAAAGTGTGGGGAAAACACTTAAAGATATTGGCCTGGGTAAAGATTTTATGAAGAAGACTTACATGGCAATTGCAACAACAAAAATAAACAAATGGGACTTAACTAAACTGAAAAGCTTCTGTGCAGCTAAGGAAACAACAACCGAAGCAAACAGACAACCTTCAGAAGGGGAAAAGATATTTGCATATTATGAATCGGACAAAAACTTGATAACTAGGATTTATAGAGAACTCAAATTAATCAACAAAAAAAAGACCAAACAATTCCATATATCACTGAGCAAGTGATAGGAATAGAACCTTCTCTAAGAAGACAGATGAATGGGTAACAAACATATGAAAAAATTCTCATCATCCCTAATCATCAGAGAAATGCAAATCAAAACTACCCTGGGGTATCACCTAACCCCAGTGAGAATGGCCCACATCACAAAGTCTCAAAGCTGCAGATGCTGGCATGGATGTGGGGAGAAGAGAACACTTTTACACTGCCGGTGGGACTGCAAACTAATACAACCTTTTTGGAAGGAGTATGGAGAATCCTCAAAGAACTCAAATTAGACCTCCTATTTGATCCTGCCATCACATTACTAGGCATCTACCCAAAAGAAAAAAAATCCCTTTATCATAAGGACATTTGCAGTAGACTATTTATTGCAGCTTAATTTACAATAGCCAAAATGTGGGAATAGCCTAAATGTCCACCCACCCAGAAATGGATTAACAAGCTATGGTATGTGTATACCATGGAATACTATTCAGCTGTTAAAGAACGATGGAGACTTTACAGCCTTTGTATTAACCTTGATGGAAGTGGAACACATTCTTCTTAGCAGAGCATCACAAGAATGGAGAAGAATCCAATGTACTCTATTCTAATATGAAGGCAGTAGGTGAGATAATACAAGTGGGGAGTAGGGGAATGAGCAAGAGGGGAAGAGAGGAGGGGTGGGAGGGAGGAGGATGAGGGGTCACAGAGTATGGCACACCTCTTGGGCTGGGACACAATTATAAGAGGAACTTTAACAAATGCAATCAGTGTAACCTAAATGTTTGTATCCTCAATAAATCTCAAACAATAAAAAATAATTATTATTATTAAAATAAATAAATAAAACCTCCCTCCTTAGAACTAAGAAGTCCAGCTTTATTGGTCCCATTTCAATTGGGTATCTAGTCCATTAACATTTTATGTAATTACTGATATGGTCAGAGTTAAGTCCACAATTTTACTTCTATTTGTCTCTTATTTTTGTTCCTTTGTTCCTCCTTTCCTGCCTCCTTTCGGAGTGATTGGCTATGTCTGTAAAGTTTCATTTTATTTATTTATTTATTTATTTTTGAGACAGAGCCTCAAGCTATCACCCTGGATAGGGTGCCATGGCATCACAGCTCACAGCAACCTCCAGTTCCTGGGCTCAAGCGAGTCTCCTGCCTCTGCCTCCCAAGTAGCTGGGACTACAGGCGCCCGCCACAAACGCCCGGCCATTTTTTGGTTGCAGCCGTCATTGTTCTTTGGCGGGCCGAGGCTGGATTCGAACCCGCCTGCTCAGGTGTACGTGGCTGGTGCCTTAGCCCGCTGAGCCACAGGTGCCGAGCCTGTAAAGTTTCATTTTAATGTATCTGGTTGACTTTCAGCTATACCACCCGCACTAGTTTTTATTTTTATTTTGCTCTAATATTACAGTACACATTCTTGTCACAATCTGCTAATACTTGAATTGCACCACTTCACATAAAGTGAGAAAAAAAAAGAATCATGCAACCATATGGGTCCTTACCCCACTCCCAGCCTTTACGCTGCAGTTGTCATAAATATCACATCTTCATATACTATAAACTATATCATAAACTCCAAAATATAATGTTAGAGTTCACGGGTTAAACAGTTACATGTATTTGAAAGAAATCAAGAGGAAGGAACTGTCTTCTGTTATTGTTTACTCACATATTATCACATCCAATGCTCTTGGTTGCTTCCTGAGGATGAGTTTCCATTCTTCAGCCTGAAGAATCTCCTTTACCTTTTTCTGGCACGCAGATCTGCTAGTGATTAATTACCTCAGTTTTCTTCTCATGAAAATGTATTTGTTTTACCCTTGTTCTTGAAGGATATTTTTGCTGGATAGAGAATTTTGAATTCACAGGGAGTTTTTCATTTTTCTGTAAGCCCTTTAAAGATGCTTCCCCCCTATCTTCTGACCTCCATTGTTTCCCATGAGACATTACAGTAACTCGAGTTGCTGTTTCCCCATAAGCAATGATAAGCAATTGTACATTTTTTCTTCTAGTTGTTTTCAACCTTTACCTTTTTTTGGTAGGGGGAGTTTTCTTTACATTAATGCTGTTTAATGATCAAACTTATTGACTCTATAAATTTATGTCATTCACCAAATTTGGGGCATTTTCAGCCATTGTTTTTTCATTTTCCCCTGCTCTCCTGCTTCTTATTCCAGGACTCTAATATGTTTGAATTTATATGAAAACATATATTAGAGCTTTGAGATTGTCACATTGGTCCCTGTATCTCTGTTTACATTTTTTTCTTTTTTCTATTTTTAAGATTGAATAATTTCTTTTGATTTTTCTTTAATTTCCCTGACTCTTCCTCTAACATTTCCATTCTACCATTAAGCTTATCCAATGAATTTTTTTGTTTGATGTGACAATTTTCAGACCCAGGAAATCTGTTATTTCTCTGCTAAGATTTCCTATCTTTTCCTAAGCAGTGAGCGTATTTCCCTTTATGTCCTTTCAAATCTTCACTAACGATACTCTTTTGGGTATTCTTACAGTCAGTCTCTGCTGACTGCTTTCCATACTGCAATGAGTAATTTTTCTTTTCTTTCTTTTTTTTTTTGACACAGTCTCAAGCTGTTGCCCTGAGTAGAGTGCTGTGGCATCACAGCTCACAGCAACCTACAACTCCTGGGCTCAAGCAATCCTCTTGCCTCAGCCTCGGCACCTGCCACAATGCCCGGCTATTTTTTGGTTGTAGTTTTCATTGTCGTTTGGCAGGCCCAGGCTGGTTTTGAACCCGCCAGCTCAGGTGTATGTGGCTGGCGTCTCAGCCTCTTGAGCTACAAGCTCTGAGCCACAATGAGTAATTTTTATATTGCATCCTGGATGTCTTGAATGATATGTTGTAGAAACTACTGACATTTCTATGTTTCTTTAAAATCATCTTTTTAAAGCACTAAGTTAACTTGACTGAAAACTGCAAAACACTGTCTCTCCTGAAGTAGGCAGCAGTTTGAATTTCAGTTCAATTTCAGTTCAATTAGCCTACTTCACTAGTGTGGAACATGTCCCACACATATGGTTCAGAGTCTAGGTGTAGATCTGGGCAAATTTTATGCATGAAATTTGAGGGCTTTACTCTCTGGCCTAATCCTTTCAGGGATCCCTGTATTTCCATTAGGTTGCTCTAAACTCTAGTCTCTGGTTATCCAAGCTGATAAAAATGCATTATACTTTCTATCCCATTTTAGCCTTCCCACATGGCATAGACTGAAGGTTATACTTAGGATAAAACTATAGAAAATGAGAAATTCACCCTAAGCCTTCCCTTTCTCCCAAGTGTCCACTTCCCCTGCAGTATCTGCCTGCCTCTCCCACCCACATTTCTCTCTCCAACAAAGTTCTTCTTCTCTAGTCTAATAATGTAAGTATCATGTCTTTGCTCCCTAGTTTTCTTTGGAACTTCTTGTAGGGTCTCATCAGGCTCAGCGACTATCCTCATCAGATATCCACAGATTCTGTAATCCCAGCCCCTCAGGACAAACTGAAAGAAACCAACAGATTATCCTATCTCACCTCTTATTAGAGAAAGAATCCCCTCCATCCTGGCTGGTTGGGGAGATTCTGCTTAAATATCTCTACTGATGAGAGCATACAACTTCTAAGGAAATATAAAAAGAAAAGCAAATGGTCCAGGTACATGATTATACAAATACCAGCCCTTTTTGCCAACTCAACAATCCTTTAAGGAAGGTATTATTATCCTCATTTTATAGATGAGGAAAGTGGGCCATGGGGAAAGATCTTGACTTGCTTACAGTCTCTTTGCTAGAAAATAGTGGAGTCAGGTTTTGAACTTTGGTCTCTCCCACTCAAAACCTCACATCCCTTCCATATCGTCCATTTTATCCTTGATGGCTTTAGTCATTAGCAAGTTCTTCCTATACTGAACTAAAGTCTGCCACCTGATAATTATGACCACTGGCCATATTCCTAATTCTAGATTGTGAGCCCCTGAGAGTAGCGACAGTATCTCATTTGTCTTTGAATCCTCAGTACCTAGGCCAGGCAAGGACTGAATAACTGATCACTTAATCCATTAATGCCATTAGAAACATCAGGTAAAAGTATGTATCTGCCTCATCATAGTAATATTACAGCAATATGTAATAGCTCTCACATGCCACATTTCTCTCTCCAACAAAGTTTTTCTTCTCTAGTCTATACGTCCTTGTTCTTTCCATTGTTTCCCATGTGATAGGATTTCTAGAGTCTTCCTCCTGGTCATCCTAGATACATTATAACTGACCAATGCCACTTAAAATGTCACTCAAAAATTCCATTACTTCACAGGATGTAGAAAACCGCAAGAGATTATCACTCCTACACTAAAAGTAAAAAGCCAAATAATCTACAAACCCATAGTTTTCTCCAATGCATCAGAGAGCTGAGGTTGCAAGGCAAACAGTGAACTGAATTCCAAAGTATGACTAGTCCCTCCAAAAAGACGGAACACACAAATTGTTTCACTTTTGGCAGAGGGCAGGTTGAAGAAGCAGCCACTATAACAGTGAGTAAGAAAAAAGGTTGAAATTTTAACAAATTTATAGACGTTGGATATGGGCCTGGCAAGAAAGTTTAGAATTCCTGACAGTCCCAGATACAAGAAGAGACTGTACTCACTCATCATTTTTTTTTTCCATAGTACTCACAAAGAGATTAAGACCAAGCCAGAGACAAGAGAAAACCCCCTATGTAGCACCAGGCATGAATCTTCCCTGTTTCCCAGACCCTTCCCTCATAAAAAACAGGAGTGATAAGCCACTAAGGAGGAACAGTACCCCAAAAAGGTACACTTTCAGTAAAGAGGAGATAGAAGCAAAATATGTGGGCCTCTGGCAAACAGGTAAAAAAGCTTTTCAGGTACATACTCTTATACAGATACAAACGGACACCTACTACCACTGGAAGGGGAAATGCTCTACTACTACCCAAGAACCCCAACTGATATGAGAGAGAAAAAGTCTCATACCAGATACACGGGGCCTGCCTAAGATTGAGACCAGAGCAGAGGAGAAACCACTGTCAGCCACCTCACCACAAGCTCCTCACTGAGTAATAAAAAACAGCAATCTAGACTCGCTCTTGGGAGTAAATATGTGGGGTCTGATGAAAGCTAAGGATAAAGTGGGAATAGGAAGAAAATCCTCCATTTCTCCAGCTTGAAACTAAGCACAGGTAGGAAGCACCAAGCCACCAGTGAGGGACTTTGAAGTCTATTATACAATGAAACCCAGCTACAGCTCCATTACTGACTATAATGCCACAACTACTCACACCAACATCACATCAAGAGGGTCTTCATTTCCAGTATAAATATTATTTTCCTCAGTCTCCACATTCTTTTACACACACTGTCTGACATTCGATCAAAGATTATAGGACAAATAGGGAAAAAAATAGAAGACTCTTGGTTAAAAGATAAAGTAGTCAACATTATTAGAATCAGAGGTGATGCAGGTGTTAGGATTATCAGACAAGGACTTAACTATTACTAATAGGATTTTTAAAGAAAACAGAGGTAGACAACATGAATGAATTGATAACTTCTTAAAAGAAATGGAAACTTTTTTTTAAAGGGTAAAAAGGAAAATTTAGAAATAAAAAGCATGATAACTAAAAGAATTCCCATGTTGAGCTCATCAAGAAACTGGACACAGCAGAGAAAAGTATTTATGAAATGAAAGCTGGGTCACTAGAAATCATTCAAACAAATAACAAGGAAAAAGTAAAAAAAAAAAAAAACATATAAGAGATATGGCATGATATCAAACAGTGTAACACATATTTCAAATATCAGAAATAGAAGAGACAAAGCAGGATAGGAAAAAAATTTTTTGAAGAGAAAATATTCAAGAATTTTCTAAAATTAATTTTTAAAAAAATCAAAATACAGTTTAAAGAACCTCAGAAAATCCCAATTGAAGGGTTGGAAATAAGAGGAGACAAGTTAGGCAAGTAATTGTAAGATTAATAAATATCAAAGATAAAGCAAAATTTTTGAAGGGAGCCAGAGCAAAAAGAAATATACACAGAAGAACAAAGCTAAGCATGATAGCAGATTTCTCAAAAGAAATAATTTAAGGTGGAAGAAAATGGAATGACATCTTTAAAATACTGAAAGAAAAAACTGCCTACATGGAATTCCATACATAGTGAAAATATCTCCTAAAAGTAAAGGTAAGAGGAAGAATTCTCCAGACACACAGAAAGCAAAAGAAGGTGTTTCCAGCATACCTGTACTATAAAGATGTCAATTTCCTTTACTAACAGGAAGGAATCTGGTACCAGAGGAAATTCAGATCTACACAAAGACATAAAATGCCCTAGAAATGGTAAACATATAGGTAAAATGACAGCTTTTTTTCCCCTTAATTTTAATCTCTTTAAAAAAAATAACTGACTCTGGAAAATAGAGATTCTGACTGACTCTTTTCAAATAGATTAAACTAGAAAATTTTTAAATTTTCAACAAGTAGAAAAACATTTTCTGTGGTTCCAAAACAAAGTAACAACAATCAGAGAGATTTATAACATACGTGGAAGTAAAATGTAAGATAATAAAAAAAGGGTGGGAGAGAGGAAATAAAAGTATACTATCATAAGATTCTTGAACTATAAAGTGATATATTATTTGAAGGTAAACTGTGTTAAAGATATATACTGTGCACCTTAAAGCAGTCACAGCAACATTTTGAAACTTAGAAGCCAATGGTGGGAATAAAATGAAATCATAAATATGTACACATAATTCAAAAGGCAGCAAGAAAATAAAGAAACAGGGACAGAGAATAGACAGAACAAGTGAAAAATCTTGCAAAATAGCAGATTCAAAACCAACTATATCAATAATTATATTAAGTGTAAATGGTCAAAGCATTCCCATTAAAAAGCAGAAATCATCAGACTGGATTTGAAGGCAAGACCCAACTATGTGCTGTCTAAACAAAATTTATTACAAATACACACACAGAGATATGTTAAAAGAGAAAGATACACTCCACACAAAAAAAGAGTCTCTGAAATACAATAAAATAATACAAGGTAGTTTTCAAAACAAGAAATACGTTCAGGGATGAAAAGTCAATTCATCAAGAAGATATAACAAATGTGTATGCATCTAACAACAAGACTCCAAAATGCATAAAGAAAAATCCAATTGGGTGCAGTGGCACGTGCCTGTACTACCAGCTACTCAGGAGGCTGAGGTGAGAAAACTGCTTAAACCCAGTTTGAATAGAGCCTATGCAACATAGTGAGATTCCATCTCTAAAATAAATAAATAAATAAATAAATAAATAAATAAAACCTGTTTTAAAAGAAACAAAAATCTGATCAAACTGGAAGAAGAAATAGACAAAAGCCAGGAAGACCAGGAGACTACAATATTCCTCTTGGTAATTTATATAAAAGTAGAACATAACAGTAAGGATACAGAAGACTCCAACAACACTATCAACCAACTTGACCTAATTGACATTTATAGAAGACTCCAATCAACAGCAGCAGAATCCACATTCTTTTCAAGGGTCCATGGAGCATTCACTAAGATAGACTAATGTCTGAGCAAATTTTTATAGCTACTTTATTCATAATAGTAAAAAACTTTAATTCAAACATCCATCAAATGGTGAATGTGTCGATACTCATATATTCACACACTAAAATACTATTCAGCAACACAAAGAAATGAACTAGTGATATATGCAACAACACGGATGACTCTCGAAGGCATTATGCTGTGAAAGAAACCTGGTACAGAAAAAAATACATACCATGATTCCATTTTTATGACATTCTGGGGAAAGGCAAAGTTATAGAGACAAAAATTAGATCAGCGGAAAGGAGACTTACTGAAAGGAGCACAGGGAACTTTTTGGGGTAATGGAAGTGTTCTGTCTTGATTGTGATGGTGGTGGTTATATGACTACATGCATGTATCAAAATTCATCCAACTATTCACTTAGAAAGGGAATTAACTGTGCATTAGTTATACGTCGCTAAACTGAATTTTTAAAATAAAAAATAAATTTAAATATAGTCATCCCTCACTACCCGTGGGGAACTGGTTCTACAACCCAAGATACCAAAATCCAAGAATGCTCAAGTCTCTTACAGGTGGGCCTCTGTATCTGCAGGCTCCACATCCAGGATAGAATATTCTAATATTCTAGTTCAGATATTCGGTCTGAGGTTGAATTGACAGATGTGGAACCTGCAGATACTGAGAGCCAACTGTACTGTTATCCAAGATAGCAAATAACAGTAATAAGATATTAACTCATAATAACAACACTAAATAAGGCTTAGTTTGGCCATATCAATACAGGTCTTGACTTACCTTCCTGGAAGAAGCTTTTAAGGAGCTACCTCATCCTATTGCCCCACATGGCACTTCCCTGAGCTTCTGATTCTATTACAGATGGGCCTACCAGCCAAGAATACATATTTCCAATGCATACTTAGATTCCCTTCATAGGGGACAGATCAAAGAGATGAGAAATAATACAGATTTCAATAACATGAAGGTAGATGGAAATTCATTTCATCTTTATAATGGACCACCCAGCATCTGGTTCCGAGATGTTCTCCTTAAGAATAGAATACAAAGTTCAAAAGGGAGTTCTGGAAAGCAAAAGACCATCAGAGAGCCTTTACTGAGAACAGGAACGGCTCTTCACTGTTTAAGATACTGCAGAAGGTCAGGAGGAATCTAACTAGCAAGAAAGAAGGCTGAGGCTGGGTCCCAGACTATTAAGTCCACCCCAGGATGTTAAAATAAGAGATCCTAAATGTTGAATGGGGAAGGTGCTCCCAGAACACTTCCTTGGGCAAATTCAGGGCATGGTGTGGGCCTTTCTATGTGGAAGGAAGATGCTAGCTAGTGTTGCCAACACCTTACCTTGCTGATTCTTGCCAAGGGAAATCAACACTGAACACTCTTTTCATTGCTAAAGGTTAACCTGCAAAAAATATTAAAGAACAGTCTAAAGAAGAATCTTGGGAAAAGCATACAACACTGCCACCAAATCCAAAATAACTTTCTTAATTGCTTGTTAAGGGCTCCCAATAGGCCACCTCTAGAGAAACATTTGTCCTCGAGTGTTTTTTTTTTAATGTTGTCTTTCACCACTGTGTTTACACTTTCCACAAAGATACAGCATGATTAATGCAGAAAAAATAAATATGAAAAGCCTTACAATCAAATTAGGAGAGCACTTGATAAAATGAGCCCTCTTCTTGTGAGTAATTTGAAAGAATAACTGCTTTTCATTACAACCTCGGCTCCCAGCAGGTCCCCCATAAACCAAGCCAGCTGCGGTTCAAGAAAAGGTCCAAAGGAGGACCCACTTGAGGTGGGGATAAATCACAATTGTGATCACAGACCAGGTTTCTCCCTTTTTCATCCCCCTTAATAAATTGAGCTTGACCTGAAACTCCAAGAAAGTTAATTTATAACAGCCAAAAAAGTTTTTGTGTTTTTTTTTACATAACAGCTCACCTTTCTTTTTCTTTTAAATTTAAACCATTATGACAAATGGAGATTTATTATACACTATAAACACATATGGCTTAAGCACTGGTATTTAGTCTGGAAATTCAGATGGGGCAGTCAGCTGCTGGTGCGATCAGGAAATGCCATGTGACATTCCTGATAAAGACAAAACACACACACATTCCACAGCACTTATTGTGGCCACTGTGGTTTTAGCCACGGTGTGGGCACCACAAACCCAAGTGCCGGCTGTGAACTGAAAGATGATTCAGTAAGGCCAGGGAGAGGTACAGCACGTCAGAGCCACAGTCACACAAGTCAGTGCTAAAAATCTTCACCAAGGCAACCAAGCTTTTAATTGGAAAAGAAAACCAACTTCCCAAGACATTTCTCCAGGGTCTCTTCCTTTTCATCTGTACCTGACATATCCGTAAAAGAGGTTCATGTGTTTTGATCCAGAGATACTTGGTAATGCTCCACAGAATTATCCTGAAACATCAAGCCAGGTTCACTATTGGGTAAACAGAATCCCGGTGGAAGGTGTGTCAGAGGCCTTACTTCCCACCTTGCCAAAGCTGGAAAGAGACCCCCGATCCTTCTCCTTTCTCTTGTCCAGGCTAAAAGGGTCTATTCCTCTTTAACTGATCGTTCTTACACTTCTCACTATTAACAAACATGAGGTGATTTACCAGCTAAACAGGGTTCTCTTGGAGGTCACATTAACTGGTGATTACAGACATAAAATTTGAAGTCAATCCTAACTCCATAACTTCCCAAATTCTCTAAACCTAAGTTTTTCCATCTATAAAATGCAAATGCTTCTTGAAGTATCCCATGTGCCTATTGAGAAGATTCAGTGAAATAATACATATAAATTGCATAGATGGTCAAAAACTTTACTGAAAATTTAGAGATTCTCTATCACAATCTAATCAACCACATAATGGTACAATTGATAGCTATCAGTAATGACCTTTTCTGTTGTTGTTGTTGGGGATTCATTAAGGGTACAAGAAACCAGGTTACACTGATTTCATTTATTAGGTAAAATCCCTCTTACAATCATGTCTTGCCCCTAAAAGGTGTGGCACACACCAAGATCCCACCGCCCTCCCTCCTTCTCTCTCTCTGCTCTCCCCTTCCCCACCCCCACCGTATCAGTAATGACCATTCTTATTAATAAATTTTCCATCCATGTTGGTCTTCTCTCCAGAATGTCAATAAAATTTCCTCAAGGGCAGGACCTCCATGGTTATGCTTCTTTTGCCATATTTATAGTCCAAGTCACAAACAACTTATTAACAAATACTTGTTGATCATATCAATTCCACCATTGACTTAAAAACAACTTTTATTATAATAGTTTATAAAACAGAAAATAGTACTGGCTCGGCACCTGTATAGCTCAAGTGTCTAAGGCGCCAGCCACACACACCAGAGCTGGTGGGTTCGAATACAGCCCAGGCCTGCCAAACAGCAATGACAACAACAACCAAAAAATGGCCGGGCATTGTAGTGGGCCCCTGTAGTCCCAGCTACTTGGGAGGCTGAGGCAAGAGAATCACTTGGGCCCAGGAGTTGGAGGTTGCTGTGAGCTGTGATGCCATGGAACTCTACTACCCCGTGTGGTAGGTAGTAGAGTGCCATGGCATCACAGTGATTCTCTTGGGGGACAGCTTAAGGCTCTGTCTCAAAAAAAAAAAAAAAAAGAAAGAAAGAAAGAAAGAAAAGAAAATAGTAAAAAATTACAAAGAAGAAAATCAAAATCATCCTTGACCCCAACATTAGAAATATCCAGTTAATATTCTGATGCAATATCTTCCCTTTCCTTTTCTGTGCAGACGCATATTTCTTTCAAAGCACAGTTGGAATTAGTAGTGTATACTGTTTCATAACCTACACTTTTTTAATTTATGAACAGTTTCACACATACTTCCCCCTTTCATTAAGTATTCTTCAAAAACATAATCTTTGCAGGCAGCAGGGTATAACATTCTATGATTATATCCCCCACTGTTCTTACCCACTATCTTAAGAATGGAGAATACCTACCATTCTAGTACTCAGATCACTGAAACCAGAAAACGTGTGTGGAATCACCTGGCACCATGCCCACCACTGGCCAACACTCAATAAACGTCCTCTCATCTCTCCTCTCTTTGCTTACCATCTTTCTTCATGAAAGATCCCAACGTCCACCATAAAATAAATCTTCTTACTAGAAAAAGAACTGATGCCCAAGGCCTTCCCTGTAAGGATTCTACTTGTTCCTTTTAGTCCCCCATATAAGATTGTGTATAACCACAAGAACAGCTCCCATGAGTTTCATAGTATACTGTTAAATACTACAATTATACTTACCTTTTCCTATGATCTTGCAAAATCTAGAGCTCTCAGACTAGTATTTTTATCACTAAATGTTTCTCTAACTATTTCAGATATGTTGGACTTTCTTTCTTAACCAGACTTAGATTCCACACCCTGAAAGGAAGCTTAACATTATATAGACTATAGGACTTGGGGTTAGGAGACCCAGGGTTCTACCAACCTTGTCTCTTACTAAGCGTCATCATTTTGGGTAAATAATCTCCCTTCTCTGAGTCTCAGTTTTCCTATCTGTAAAATGAAAGGCTCAAGTAAGATAATCTCCAAGATTCATTACATCATCACCTTTAGGACAGCAACAGCCTCACACATAGTTATTTATTAACTAAGATCCGGTGTAAGCCGTATACCTGTGATGTTTCTATGATATCAGGAAAAAGACTGAGGCTTTGAGACATTAAGCATCAAGCTCAAAGTCATGCAGTGTAACCATGTCTGAATCCAAATAGGTGTCGAAAGTTTATGTTCACAACCAGGAAGCTGCACACTTCTCAAATCCTTTTGTTTTGCCTCCCCTGACCACCGCACCTACCCATAGCAGCTCTAGGCTCTCACTAAAACTTGTTGACAGACTGTGGTTCTAACTCAGTTCCTGGACTTCTACTGCGAACTTATTTCTGTATATCACAGTGCCAAACAATATTGACACTCTGGACCTGGTAACTGTTTGTCACTGGAGCTGCCCCATGCATTGAACACGATGACCGGCATTCAGGGCCTCCACCCACTAGATGCCAGCAGCAACCACCCTAAAACAGCCCTTCCCTGGTTATGACAAATCAAATGCCCCTGAGGTGTGGGGGAGAATTGCCTTCCCCCACTGACAATTCTCTAAAACAAGACATACTGAAAACACAGAAAAGACAGACAAAAGGATAGAAGCATCAAACCAATAAGTACTACATGTTCTTACTACAAGAGTAGTAAGAACAGTAATGTGGCCAAATAATTGCATGGAATGCTAACAGTACATCCCTACTTTAAAATGTGTGACTTATGAGCATACTCTACATAAGAATAAAACTACAACTAAAACAGCCACTTGTATGCTTTAAATATATGTGATTTTTGTCAATTAAACCTCAATAAAGCTGATAAGAGAAAAAAAATCTATATTTTTCCTCCTTAAAATGAAACATTGCTTATCATAGAGATTTAAAGTAAGGCAGAAAAAGCAAAAATAATAAGTTTTTTAAAATAAACACACACACACAAGACTAACCCTACGGGAGGGAAGTAGGAAGGATTTGTATTCTTGCCCCAGTACTTACAGTCAGTTTAGGGTGAACCCTTTACCACTAGCTCAGTGATGAGGGAGCTCCTCACTCCCTAAGTTATAGACCATGAGGAGGAAGATGAAGAGAAGCTGTCTTGTCTTCCTAGCACCCTCTAGTCAAGTTAGAGCTCTCAAGATATTTTCCAATGAAGCAATGCTGTAACACTTAGGTTCTCAGGCTAGCCCACAAAAGTCTATTTGACCTAAAATAGTGCTTTTCATTTTGTAGAAATGAATTTTGTGAGATAGCCAGGAACTCACCATCATTGAAACCTCTGTTTTATAAGAATTCCAAATATGCACAACCAATTAACAATAAAATTTAGGCGTCAGAGACTAAACATAAGTTCAATAACCACAGCCAAATCTTCTCTCTACCCATGCTCCAGAAGCTCCCATTAATATTAGTCTGTATCCTCCTTCTTAGGTTCTTTATCAAAGCTCATCTATCATGGTAGTGTGGAGATACACACACGTGCACACAAAGCTTCTTTTTATTTCCTAAGTGAATCTGTAGCTGAGATTTCAGGGATCTTCCCAGTACTCTTTTGAAGTTGGTTCTTGGCATGCAACTGCGTTTGGACACAGGTAGACGGAGGGGTCCAAACTTTAAATACGCTAAAAAGCACAAACCCCAGTAGGGAAACACATTTGGGGACCCTTATATCAGAATTAGTAAGTTTCTGCCACTGACGGGAGTGAAAATCCAGAAGTGCTATAGATCATCAGCGACATTTCAGCTCGCTGTCATATTTCATAGACAAAATTACATTCCAGGAAGGGGATGAGGGTAGAAGGGGGAGTAGGTGTCGGGAGGAAGGAAAAGCCACATCAAAGTTCTGAAATGTATCAATGTCCAGAAATGGGAAACAAAACAAAAAAATAAAAAGAAATCTTTGGAGAGTTAAAAAAAAAAAAAAGCATGGAATAAAATATCTATCTTATTTCAGAATCCTGGAGTAAATAATATTTCTGACACTCCCATGGTGAGTCAAATCCAGCCAGCAAAACAAACACAAATACAAATAAATACTGGGCTAGTGAATTAGGGAAGGTACACAGAGGAATTCAAAAATAGGACGAGGGTTTTATCCAGAAATGGGATACTCCCTCCCTACTCCAATTTTTTTTTTCTTGAAGTAAAATCTATTATTTTGAAAACACCATTTGAAACCCTCAAGAAATAGCAAAACACAGTATTGTGGTATTCCAAAGTAATATCTCTTGTTTATAACCATATAAATTTAGCCCCTGGCACTACAGGGCTTATATAATAGAATAGAGTTATTTTAACAGTGCCCTGTTAAAGAAGAAGCAAAATGTTCAGCTCATTTTCTCCGGTGGGAGGGACACATGGCCTCATGCGAGAGAGGGAACATGCCTAAGTCATTACCGCGGGAAAGCAATCCGTCAAAGCCCGGTGCTCTGGCATGGCCAGCACCACTGGTGAGATCAGAGAGGCAGCCTCTGCTTGCAATTACCAGGGAAGGACCTTGGCTCTAGGCAGCCTGCTATCAATTACTACTCTGGCCTCTCGGCTTGGACTTGTCAATTTCCCAGTGTCTTCTGTTTTGTAACAGTAAGAAAAAGGGCTCCTCCTGACTGATTCTTGGAAGTTTCTCATGTGTTGTGTCACTCCTCGGTGTCATTAACAATTCAATTAAAATTTCACAGCACACAGGCAGGCAGCAATGGACAGGGGTGGGAAAGGGGCCCATAGAGGAGATTTCCTAAGGGCCTGCAATGGGACCACGTCGGATCAAGCGAATCCAATCTTGAAATTTCTTTGACTCCATATAAGTCAGGCTTGCATGTGTCTCCCATCTGACACGACGCGGGCTGTCATCTTGGCAAGACGACATGTTTGATGTTCTCACCCCGTTGGGGGTGCAGCGATGGGAAGGAATTTCAGGCTGGCTAGAAACAAAAATCTCACATCATTTCACTGAATGTTGTGGCTCCACAATGGGTAATTATAAATATTCACGATCCGCTCTCTTAATCTACAATGAGTTCTAGAAAGTTCTTTATTTCCATTTTTTTTTCATTGAGTCCTTCTATTTTCTTGCTTTTCAGAACAGGGCT
Organism: Perodicticus potto; assembly: GCA_963574655.1. Lineage (NCBI taxonomy): Eukaryota > Metazoa > Chordata > Mammalia > Primates > Lorisidae > Perodicticus > Perodicticus potto. The sequence goes on from CAUYRH010118258.1 coordinate 23,661, forward strand.
GTCTATAAGAAATGAGAGACAGAGAGTAAATCACAATTAAAATTCTTCAGGAAGGTAGATGACTAGGAATGCTAAGACAGGATGGCTGGAAACAAGAAAGCCTTGCTACTGTCATTATTAACTCTGCAAAAGTGCAAACACGCCTTTGTCTCCGTGAATGATGGTGCTACACATGCTCACGTGCTTTTAAACGTCCCAAGGGTTTAAGGCAAAACCAAAAAAAAAAAAAGTTTTAGGCTTAAGACTTCTGAGGCAGCTTTCTCTCTAACCCTCTCAATGAGTTTAGTCATGCAAGGAAAGATTCTTTAAAGTTACCAAAGACTTTGTTTAATGCCCAAGAAAATGCAGACTGTCAGCACCCTTTGTCAGGTTTTGGTGGCTTAAGTCCATTCCCCAATACACTGGTGACCCTCCACCCTCATTCACTAGTTTCCTTTTGACATCAAGCACTGGATAATTGTTTGATTTCCTTCTAGGTAAAAGGAGATTAAATGCCCAGCTGCAACAGCTGACACACAAAAGGGAAAATATAGTTTAACCACCATATTTATCAAGATAATTTTTCTTCCACACACTGATTAATAACATTAGCCAACATCCCCTTTGGCTTGGGGAAAAGAGGTGGGGAGAGACATGTCCCCCCTCAGAGTATCAGAAACAGGAGTTGACAGTTCAAGGCAAAAATGATTTGCATGTAAATTCTGATCAAAAGCAAGTCTGCACCCTGAAGTTGTCAAGTTTTGCTACCAATTTGACACTTAAATGGGCTATGGCAAAACTTGATTTAAACTGAAGAGGAAAAAAACATGGCAACTCAATTACCCCCTAGCAGATCGAATCTGGCAGCTGAGGTCAAACTTTTCACCCTGCCATTACATTTCTCAATACCTGATGCTTTAAACAAACACTATGTATTCCTCCTACAATCCTGCAGGAAAATGCACTTCTCAGGGCTCCCTACTGTGCCCCAGATTAAAAAATAAAGTTTCACTTGTGTGGGATCTGGGGCCATTTTCTCCATGTAAATTTCTGAATAAATCAGGACTTAAGAAATGGCTCTTTGCACTGGGAAAAAATAGTCTCTGCCTTTAAAAAAAAAAAAAAAGGCAAAAAAACTTTGTAGGGAAGATTTGTGAAGTACTAAAAGATGATTTAAAAACAAATATTCCCATAGCATTAGAGGCAAAACAGTGACCTGTTTTTAGTTTGCTTTTAATATACTTCATATTTGAGTTTAGGCTGAACAGCACATTAATTCAGGAGGGAGAAAAACAGCTAGCTAGTTCCAAATCGGTTCCAAATTTGTGGAGGACAAAGTATCTTGTAAGGCCTTGGGACAAAGGCTCAGATGGAAAGAGCCAGCTGGCCTCTGGGAATTCCATCCCACCAGGGTTTAAGTACTACAGTCTCCTGGGCCAGTTGGTCCCCTAAAGAGCTCTCACTCCTGCAACAACTGTTTAAATTCTTATAAGTGCCATAAAGCAGCTCCAAAATTGGGTTTTTCCCTTTTTTTTTTTAAAGTCTTATTTCCCTAAGCTGGTCTTAAGCTCCTTCTATAAAAGCAAAAAGTTTACTGACTTTGCATTCGCCATTATTTCTAGTTCTCAGAATGAGTAGCCAGGTAATGTGCAGGGAATTATTTCACTTTTTTAGCCAACAGCATATTGAGAATTTACTGGATGCCAGGTACTTGTGTTTGAAGCACTAGAGACTCAACATGAGTAACAGTTGCTTACCGATGTAAAGACAATCGCATGTACAACTAATTGTAATAGTGTGGGTTAAGCACTGCAAAAAAGTAATATTCAAAGTATAATATGTGTGCATGAGAACACATTTAACTAAGGAATTCATTCCAGGAGAGTGAAGTTTCAAATTCCCCTGGTGACTGGGACCTTCTATTGGCATGCAGCAAATGACAGAGCAGGAACGCCAATGTGAAGTAAGATGCTTCTTCAGAAGCCAGCAAGGTGGAGACAGGAACGCCTGTCTGGCCAGGGTTTAGGGAGATGAAGAAAATAGCATAGTCGTAAGAACCCGATGGTGACACACACACTGGAAAAAATGTGCAGAACCATATTCCTCTTGCTTCTGGTCTTCTCGTAAACCTGTCACACCAGTCCCCAAACGTGGAGCATTCCCATCATCGCTGCTGCACTGGACTTGCCGTCCCTCAAACATGCCAAGCCTGTCCTGGCCCCTGGGCCTTTGCACTTGCTGCTCCCTCTGCCAGGTTCCTAAGTCTTTTGGCTTTCTCACTTTTAGCTTTTTGCTTAAATATCACTTCTTAGAACAGCCTTCCCTGATAACCTCTATCTGAAATGACTCCCAAGTCCACTTCTGAAATGCCTGAGCCCTTACCCCAGCTTTCTTTTTATCATAGCATGCATCACTACCTGAAATTTTATTATCTGTTTATCGTCTCTCTTCCTCACGAGGCTGTAAGCAGCATGAGGATCAGGACTACACCCCCCAAATCCTAGAACAGACAGCAAATGCTCAATAAACATACAGTGATCTATTAAAACCCATCAATCCCCCAGGGGTCATTAAGCTAATATCCCTGAATTAATGCTATAAAGAAAATTAAGGCCCCAAACAAAAGTCACCAGAGACCCTATGACTTCTCAGCCCTTGCATCAAGAAAAAACGATGATATAGAAGTGTGTGCAAATGCAGCATTTTTTGTAATCTAAATATAGCCAGAGGGGGAAAATCACCAACATATCAAAAACTTAGCCATTTATATGAACCAAATCTCTGAGAGCTTTCTGAAAATATATATATTTAACTCTAACCAGGTTCCCAGGCTTCCCACAAATCACCACCACACAAGAGGAAACCATGTGAGAAGTTATGTTCTGCTTCTGAACATTTAAGCATTTTTATCAATATTATTTGCCAGTATAAACATTTCACCCATAACTTTATATTTAAAATAGGAGTGTACCAACCCGGGGCTTATAATGTGCAAAGGAAACAGTTCAGTCTACGGTATTCATGACTTCAGTCATTCTCTCATAAAACAACAGATGAAATAAAATGTATGACATTCCCAAAGAGGGAGTTTCTTGTGTAATTCATCTTAAAATGCAATGTTCTGTCATCTCGAGTAACACTTACTGAAAGCAACCATCAATACTTTTTGTCAAAAGCCCGTACTCTGTGTAAAATGTTCCATCAATCTCTATTTACATAAAACAGAAAACTTTCAGTGTGCCTCTAACACACAGCCACAGAGCATCTCCATCTTCAGTTTTCATGCTCCGCTGAAAAATAATTTGACTGACACTAGAAAAATAAAGATGACCCTTAAAGGAAAGCTTTTAAGAAAGGAAAATGTAGAAGGGGAAACACCTTACATGGTTGGACACAAGTCCCATTGGAGAGAGGGGTTTTTTGTTGTTTTTTTATTTTTGTTTTTAAACCATAAAATGTGATTTCTCTTAAAATAAAAAATTCCATTTTGCCAGGAAATCCCCTAAAAAGCTTCCCCCCAACTTCATGCAAGCAACACTAATGCAGGGATGGCGCCCTGCTGACTGTAAACTTGAGCATGAGACATTCACCCACTCCATTCCGAGCCAGAAATGTTAGCTTTCAGTAGAACGTGAAGATCATACGAGGCTAGAAAAAGGTCATCTCCTGGGGATGTTTATAAAACACACAAATTAAGGTATTAGCCTTTCACCTTGAGGGCCTGAAGATCAAATCTCAGCTTAGGTAACAAAGTCCCTCTACCAACCTTTCCCTAACACTTGCTTGTTGAAATCGCATAGGAAATCGGTTTCCTCTGACCCAAGTTAGCTAAGGTGAGATGAGAAAGCCAGGAATCGGCAGCTGAAAGCCAAGAAAAACTACTCAATGCACATCTGAGACATTTTAACATCACATCCAGTGACCAATTTTTTGCCATCTTTCATCCTACCCCTAGGGTTTGAATGGTCTAGAATCGAGGATTACACAAGGAAAAACACTGGCGCTTATATCTTTTTAATTGCACGTACGAGATCCATTAGGAAATCATTCAACCCTTCCTAATTATTCCTAACATTCACTCACTCAACAAGCCTGAGCACCCACTGTGTGAAATGGTGTAGGGAACAGGGGGGTGGCGAGACACAGCTTCAAGTAGTGTGTCGTGGCCCGACCCAAACCACTGCCCCACCTTTGGGTCTCTGAAACTTAGTTTCTTCTATAAAATGAGAGAGTTTCACTAGATCAATGGTTTTCAAGGTGTGTTTTATAAAGCTCAGCAAACAGCGCCAACTCTCTAGTGTCTTACAGGAGGGAAAATGACAACTGAGTACATAGGGCCCTGGCCCCTTCTTGGACACAACTGCCTCAACAGTATCTATTGGGCTAACAATGTTTAAGGTTCATTTACGATCATGTCCTTAGAGCTCAAAAGTCCCTCCAACTCTAATATTCTTCCATCTTACACTGTGAGAGAGCAGAACACAAGCATAGACCTCAGGTAGGGTAATGAGTCCTGCACTGTGGGTTAAAGAGGATGGAGAGAAGAGTTTACTTACCTTCACAAGGTTCACACGAGCTGTGTGGACCAGCAGGGCATGTGCACAGTTAGGAGTGTCAGAGGGTAGAGAGGGCATCCCAGGGAAGGGCAAACAGAACAAGCAGCAGAAGCAGAGAGGCAGGCCAGAGGGCATGTTCATGAAGCATGGGCCACCTCTAGGAAAGGAGAGGGAAAAACAGGGGTGATTAAAAGTCTGTGTGCCAGGCTGAAGATTTTAGACTCCCTGGACCCCAGAGGCATTCGCCCCAACCAGTCATGAATGCAGATGGCCCCTGAGCAACCCAAGCTCACTGCAGTGCTTTTGATCACACCTGCAAATCCCACACACATTTGTCCAGATCTGAGTTTATGTCCTTAAGGGCCTGGCTCAGGCTTCGTACATTTGGTAGTCAATACGGGCTTTGATAGCCAGGATAATGAGGATAAATTATGCCAGGCACTGTGCTAAGAGCTGTACAGGCAGGGTCTCATTTAATCCTGACAACCAGGGAGGTAGGTACATCACCATGCTGTGAGAGAGGAAATTAAGGCTTAGAGCAGTGATTTTCAATCGGTGTGCCACAGCACACTCGTGTGCTATGAAAGGACGTTAGGAGTGCCACAAAAATTTTTAAAGATCACTAATTAAATTATAGTTGAAAGAAGTTCAAAGCACCATAAGTATATTCCTTTTTTCACTCTTTTTTTTTTTAATCAACATACTTTAAGTGTGCTATGGAGGTTTAACTATGGGTTCAAGTGTGCCAGGGGATAGACACGGTTGAGAAACGCTGGCTTAGAGAGACTCAATAACTCGCCCGATGTCACATAGCTGTGAAGAGTAGGCGCAGACCTCAAACACAAAAGCCCCTGACCCTGACAGCCATCTCAGCCCCACTGCCTCCCTCTCAATGATCCCCCAGGGGCTGAGCCAGAGGCAGCAGCAAGCAGAATGCCTCTGGTTCACGGATAGGCTGTTTCCTTTAAGGGGCTGCACGTTAAAGTCAATGATAGACCAACAAGGCTTTGGGCCAAAACAGAAACATTCTTCCCCCACAAAAAAAAAAAAGGAACACAGAAGAAAAAGAAAGCTCCTCAGCACTTAGCTTCACTGTGTAAAACATCCTCTTGGCTACTTTGGGGCTTAACTTCTCATTCTCAAACCTGATGTAAGGCAAGTGAGTAGCTTTCACGCTCCCTCGCAATTCTAGGGGTATTCAAGGATCATCGCCAATGATCCTTGGGGTATCTATTATTTTCCCAGCTTCTGTGGGTGCTATGGGAGAAACTATGAGGACATTGTCCTTATCTCTTATCCTCAAGGTTCTGAGAACAAAACTTGAACACATGTGCAATTTTATATTTAATTAATTTAATCAAATTTTAAATTGCACACGAACTTTATGGCCACCCTGTATAGTTGGATTGAACAGGATGGAGTGGACCACAACCAAGGACGATGGAAATTCTAAGAAGGAGCAGCTCATGAAGGACTTGGGTAGCTAGGAAAGGACTGAAGTAATCCGAACCAGCCCTGCGAGAATGGATAAGGTTTGAGTAGACTAAACCAAAGCAATTCAGAGCAAGCAGAGGAGGCAAGCGGCTCAGGTGGCAAGGCTGGCGTGAGCAACACTGGGGGACAGAGAGGGACAGAGAGAGGGCAGCATGGCCAAGGCACAGACGCAAGCAGTCAAGCCAGATGAGAAGGAGTTGGCTATACCTTCCATCATCACCCAATCCAACCTCTCAGTTCACATGATGCATGGAGTAATCCAGAGCCTTGCACAAAGTCAAACAGCCAAGTTAGTGACAGAGATGGATCAGAACAGCTCTAATCCTGCCTCCTGGTCTGGTGCACTCTCCACTATACCACACTGCCTCCTCCCAGCAGGAACATTCGTCCCTTCCAGGTAAGAGAACCAGGGACCTGCAGGAGATCAGGTCCAATTGTAAAGATGAGTCTTGTAAAGAAGAGTCCATTTCAACTTGATGCAAAATGCTGACAACAGAGGCCTTACCTAATTTTTCTTCAGCCACACCCAACTTTTTCTAAGGTCTAATTCCAAAAACCTGTTTAATGATCAAGTTCATGTCAAGAATCATTTCAAGTTCTTTAAAAATGACCTAAGGGTTCTTTGGTCTGGGTCATATGCGTTAATTAGTTCATCTTCTCCTCCCAAAATATACGAGGATCAGAAAAGAAACCAAGATGGGAAAACAAAAGAGGAAGAATATCTATATTTGAGTGTTTGCCTTTCACGGAGGGGTCTACGACTTGCATAAAAATCTCTAAGCTACCACTGATGGAGCCCTTAGTAAAAAAAAAATAACTAGAGTGAAAGAAAGTAAAGACAAGGACCTCACCTGGAATTCTAGGGAAGAAATTAGAGAACAGAGAAGACTTAACTTATTTCAGCTTGTTGATAGAGTGTCAATTCTGAGAAGAAAAACTCAGCAGAGATCTTTGAGATCTTTGTGAGAATGTTCCAATTATAATGCAATCCCGATATGGGAAGGGCACTGAAGAATAAGCCAAAGAAAGCAACAATGAAAACTTTCATGACAATGAATTTCTAATTTAAAAGATAAAAAGAATAGCCTTTTGCCAAAAATAGTGAAAGTTTCTAAGACACATTCACAAAACACTTTTCTCCCACAGGCACAGACAAGTCCCTTCCTGGCAGACAAGAGACATCACCTAATAAATGTTTTTATTTATTTTGGGTTCTGAGTTTTATTCCTGTTCTTTAAGGAAGGTTATAGGGAAAGAAATTCTGATGTATAGTGTAAGGTCATGTTAACAAAACTTTCCCCTAAATGTGGTCCCCCATTATCTAAATGCAAACCCTAATTAAGCTTAAAAGAGCAGGGGGAAAAAAAATCATAGCCATTTCCTTAAGAGTCCTATTTTGGGATTCAAAATTCTTCAAAAAAGTCGAGCTTGAATTATTCAGCCATTCTGTGGTTTGAGACAAGGTTTTATGAGCATTTTATGTCCATCAGCCGTCTCAAGTTGGGGAAAAGAAGACAGAAACATCGTAATTCAGATGCTATTCCGGGGCTATGTACATGGCCCGACATGATGCTCAAAGTCAGCTCACCTGCCAAGAACTAACACACATTTTGGAAAGCAGAGCTTCAGTTAAAAGCTGAAGATCAGAAACTACCGTCATCTTCCATTCTCGCTGTTGAAGTTGACTCATAAACCTAGAATCCCCTCTTGCCAAAAATACACACCCACCACACTGCAGAGAAAGCAAATAAAAGTTTCAAGAGTCAGGATGTCTAGAAACAGTCTTAAATGCCTCTCGATCCGATGGCACAACTTTCTTTCACTATTTTTTCTTAACTTCTGTTTTAAGGAAACCACATGATAGCAGGTCTCAAGAGGACCAGTGTCCACCACGTGTGATAGGCAACTAACTGCCTTGCACGGCACTCTGCATCCAGTAGACGTTTAACATTATTTGCTGAACTGAATCGAGTAGACAAAGGTTTACATTCTAAGTACCTGACAACTGAGTACCAGAATCACTTCAAATGTTCACCCATATTCTCTGGGAAGAATCTAAATTAAGCTACTATGCAGTGGGCCTGGATGCTAAGAATGGCCAAGAGAAGACAGACTTCAACTAGGGTCCTCAGGCCATTACCAGACCCGCTGAACCCTACCCAAATACCTAAGCAGTAAATTTCCTTTACTGTTGAACCCAGTTCAAGTTGGCTTTCTATCACTTGCAATGCAGTGTCCTAACAGGGTGCACATATTATGTGTGCATTTCATAATAATATTTGCCTTATTACACAGTGATTCTTTCCATCCACTCCAAATGTCACTCCTCCAAAGAAGTCCAATGAATTGTTACTTTCCCTGTATCATGTGGAATGCTGTTGATTCTCTGTCTCCACCCTTGCCCTCTGAGTGGGCCCAACTCTCCCAGGGACGGCAAGGGGCTGGGGAGCTCACTCAGCAGCAGACTACCACCATCACCTGCTCCCAACCCTGCTAACACAGCACACCAGGGAACAAGCTTTCAAAGTTGCTTGCTCTAAGATTTTCCAGAAAGTGATGTCCTCCCACAGAAAAGACAAGAAAACATAGATGAGCAATGATATAACTTATTATTTACACTACCTTTAACCAAGTCAGTGGGAGAAACAATAAATTTGAGTGTACCCAGAAGTATTTCTTACTCAGACCCAGGAAAACTCAGTTATAAATAACTCAAGATTTTCTACCCAGGATATCGATGCTTTGTCTGCTGCACAAAACCCTTCCAGATGCTATTGTTGGCCTCCCCCAGAAGTAAACCTAAATAGACCACCTCAAATTATGTGTATTTCATTTATGCTTAGGTTTTCCTCATTAAAATGTAGTTATAAAAAGATGAGTCCATTTTAAGTGTAAATGAAGAGTGATGCATGAATATCTCAGACTTTACTGGAACTAAATTTTATGTAGGCGAACTCCCACTGTGTTCTTTGTTAAACCTCTCCCTCTATAGTTCAAAGAATGTAGAATAGTCTACAGTTCTGCAGGCAACTTCTCTTTCCATAAAATCTCACTGACTAGAATATGCTTTTCAAAATTTACCAAGTGAATTTCTTTTCAACTTGCTATAAAATACATTCTTTCTCTAAGCAAGAAAGCACACTCAACAAACATGGCTGCGTCTGACTTGTACTAAAGTTAGCTATCTGAGAGGTGTCATTCTCATGAGAGTGAGCCCCCTTGAGAGCAAGGACAACATCTCTTCTTTAAATGACTGCAGTGCCTAGAACTGGCTTCTTGCAAAACAAACTGGAAATTTTCAAACTTGAGTACACATCAGGATCGACCACTGAGCTTGTTAAAAATACAGATTCCTGAGTCCCACCCCAGGGACTCTGAGCAGGTGGGTTGGGGTAAGGTCTGGGAACCTCCATTTCTAACAAAGTCAATCTGGTTGATGAAGGCTGTCTGTCGACCATACTGAGAATTATGGAAGCAGGCCCCTAATAAAAAGTTTTTTAAATGAATAACTACAAACTCAGCTTAAACTATTTTTTCAGTGTCACTACCATACTTCCCCTGGTATGTATATTTGAGGATTTCTTTTCTTCTTCCGAGGATGTTTCTTGAATCGTCACCTACAGCTCCTCCCACCAGCAGGAACGGCGCCTTCCCCAAACCCTTTCCTATGTCTGCAGCATGTCAGCACCTAGGCTCGAAATTATGTCTGAAGACTCAGAGACCTAAAAGCTCAATGGTAGAAAGTCCAGATCAAAAATTCTAATATTCAGCATGTTTTTAAAAATGGAAACTGGAGGCTCTGAAACTATTATGGAATCAGGCACCCAGGAATGAGTTTGTCACCTTTCTCCAGGGTCTCTGAGATCTGCCTCAAAAGTCAAACTTCTAGCAGGAGGTTGAATGGGAGATGTTAAAGGAGGTAATTAAGACAGGGGCAGGACAAATGACAGCCCAACAGGTCATGAAAGGTAACATTCATTGCCTTCTTGTTTTTTTTCTTTTTGAGACAGTCTCACTTTGGCACTGTCGGTAGAGTGCTGTGCCATCAGAGCTCACAGCAACCTCAAACTCTTGGGCTCAAGCAATTCCCTTGCCTCAGCCTCCCAAGTAGCTGGAACTACAGGCGCCTGCCACAACACCCAGCTATTTTTAGAGACAGGGTCTCACTCTGGCTGAGGCTGGTCTAAAACTCTTGAGCTTAGGTGATCCACCCGCCTCAGCTTCCCAGAATGCTAGGATTACAGCCACCGCACCTGGCCAATTCATTTATTGCCTTTTAAAAAAAATTTAAACGATGCCTTTTACTGTTTGTTCACTGGTTATCCTACAAAGCCAATTCCTTTTGGCCTAGCTGGACTGCAAGCTCCTTGAGAGCTGGGAATGTATGTTCCATTTCTTGTAGCTATGTTGGAGTTGGGCATACGCTCAGTGATTAAAAGACTATCCATCAGAGAAAAGTAATGAAATACAGTGCAGAGTGCTGGCTTTAGAGCCAGAGAGAACCAAGTTCACACACCTCATCTTTAAATCTCTGCAGTGCTTAGAACAAGGCCTTGTCCAAAATGAACCAGTCATCAGTATTTATTCCTGGGCCAGCTGCTCATCTCCCCCTGCAAAGCATAGAAGGGTGGGAGTCTGGGAGGCTGTCAAGACCCTCGGGTTTGTTCACACTTCCCCGACCCTTTGTAAGACCACACTCACCACACTCTATGAAAAGAAAAGGGAAACTCCGTTCCCACTGTCCAGCTGTTCTTCCCCACTTTGGGGCGGGGTGGGGGGTTGGTAGTAACATCTTGTACTTCGAGGACCAAACTGCAGCAAGTTTTCCCTGACCCCTCGACAAGGTTAACAGCACCTAACTGCAAGGTTAACTGACTCTCCCCACCCGCCCCAGACTAATCACTCTATATTATACCTTCCTACAGACTTATCCATTCACCCCTCTGGCTGACAACAGGGCTGGTGGACACCCTGTCCTCCACTATAATCCTAGAGACCAGCCCTCCACCTGGCACACATAGGCATTCAACAGATAAGTCCAGTGATAAAAGACATCTTGCTGAGCCTCAGTCTTCTCAGATGTGAAATGGAGACAACGGTTCACCTACGGCAGTGGTTCTCAACCTTCCTAATGCCACGGCCCTTTAATACAGTTCCTGTGGGTCACAACCCACAGGTTGAGAACTGCTGACCTATAGGGCTGTTGTGAAATTTAAAGACAACATAATACAGCTACCATAGTACTCATTCAACAAATTACAGATATTCGCATTAAGGTTGTTAACATTGAATTATTAGTTACTAGAAAGCTCTTAATGATGGGACTGAAACAATGGAGTTCAAAACGAGGGGGAGGCAGCCTAAGTGCCAGAACTGTGGTTATCTGGGACTTCCTGAGATCCTGTCCTCCATGGTCAGTCTCTGAAGTCCATCTTTAGGTTCTGTTTGCAGTAACACCACTCTGAAATACGGGGAAGAGGAATGTGGACTCTTTGTTCCAAGCTGCCTTATGTTATTTCCCAGTCTCGTGAGCCACTACCTGAAACCAGGGGTCTAACAGGAGGGAATGCAGAGAAACGCCATTCCCACAGTGAAGGAGTGAGGCAGGCTGATTTATGAGGCAAGATTCTAAAGAAGCTAAATACACACAGCCTGGCACAGCAACCCGGGGGTGAGGAATGGGGCAGCGCCTTTCACGGCCAGGAAACACCAGGGGATGAGTCAACACTGAGGTCAGCAGTGAGAAGGGGCAGAACGCAGGTCCCTCCGTTCAGGGAAGAACTCACAAGCACCCTGTCACTTGTCAACTGACCCAAGGTGCTCTGCCCATCACTATCTTTGAATTCCTGCAATCCTTCAATGCAATTAAGAACTCCTTCCTTGGGAGAGAGTCCACTGTGAGCACTGCTCCATGGAGACTTACCAAGAATTCCCATCCATCATTCTCATCAATCAATACATTACTAATTGTTTTTTCAAATTATAAAAGTATATGATCACTGTAGAACTTTGGAGAAATATAAAACGTATAAATAGGCAAAGAATAAATATCCATAATCCCACTGGCAGGTTTCTTTCAAGATTTTTATCTATTTTTTACCTTTTTTATTTTGTCAAAGTTTTATATCTATTTTAAAGAACATGTAAGCATATAACACATAATATATAACTACCTAAAATACATATATTTGGGTTTTTAAGAATCAAAAATGCCCTATGATTTGTTATAAAAATAAATCTCCAGTCCCCTCCTCTTTCTTTCTCCTCATTTCTCCTTCCACCATCTCTTTTTGGCTTACACTTTTGCTATTTTCCTCCATGTCTCTAATTCACAAATAAGTATTTTTTTCACTTTTAGGTATTATCTTTTGGCATCCTACTATGGTGCACTCTTCCTATGCTATAAATACAGACCCTTCCTAACACCCCCTTCATTGATATTTTGTGTTCATAATTATATCATATTCTTGTATATGTTGTAATTGTATATTTAAAAATAACATTTTTTCCTTCCTGTACATTTTTTATATGCTCAGGAATTAATAATTCTCTACTAGTAATTTAGTACCAAATTCTTAGCCAATATTTTAAGTCTCTTCCCAAGATGCGTCATAACGTATTTGTCCCCCCAGCATTTCCTCTGCTGACCACTCCGGCCAGACAGCCCTCCAGGCCCATCGCCCGGGAGATGCTCTTTCTCCCTCCCCAGCACTGTCATCTACTTTCTTGTTTGCTCAGCTATTTTGATGGAAGACTCCTCCAGTAGCTTCCTAAGACGATAAAAAATTTTGAGACACTTCATACCTGAAAATGTCTCCCTCCTCCCCTCAATCTTCATGTTTTGTTTTTTTGAGTTTTTTGTTATTGTTTTGCTGATGACAGACATCTTGGTTAAATAACATTACCCTTCCAATTTTGGAAGGAATTGCTCCACTGTACACTAGCTTCCAGTGCGGCTGTTTGGAAGTCTGAAGCTTTTCTGAGCCCCACTTCTTCACGTCTGACATGCTTTCCCCATCAGTAATATCGTGAAATGCCACAGCCATGTGTGGTGGTAAGAATCTGTTTTTATGGTGGACACTTGGTGGACTCTTCCAATCTGGAATTTTTTGCCCTTAAGCTCTAGAAACTTGCTTGAAATAATTCCCAGTTATTATTTTCTTCTTTTTTCTTTGAAACTCCGGTTATGTGGATGTTCGACCCTTTCAGGCTGCTCCTTTGATGTTCTTCCCCTATATCCTATTTTCATGTCTTTGCTTTGCCTATCTAGAAGATATCTAAGAAAATATCTTAGAAAATATCCATGCCTTCTAAGAAAATCATCTTCCACAGATTTTTTATTTCTGCTTTGTATTTTTTAATTTCTAAGAGTCTTTATTCTCTGCATGTTATTTTTATAATACTCTATTTTTGCTTCAGGACTACATTGTCTCCTTTTCTCTAAGGACATTAGTAATAGGCTTTTTCTTTTGCACTTTCCTCTCCCACCATAGTCCCTGATTTCTTCAAGTTTCTTTGTTGTGTGTTCTGATCTTTCATATTAGAGGCATCTCACAAATGTCAGGCAATCCTTAGATTTCTGCCCATATTTAAGAGTAGCTGGATTCTCTGCAAATGAGAAGGGCTTGTCATCGAGAGCATCACAATAGAGTGATCTGGCCAGGCCACTAACTTGAAGAACTTCTGGGGTAAGTATTTCCAACCCTCTTCTTGGACTGGTCAGTGTTTTCCCAACCCCTACTTCAGAGGCAAAGGTTTGGCTACCACAGATCCAGAAGCCAAGTAGGTGAAGAACGCTGACTAGGGTGAGGAATGTGTCAAAACCCACTATGTATACATTCAGTTAACTTGCATGCTCAATTAATATGTTCAACTACCTATTGCCACTCATGAACCCATATCCTCAACAGTGCCTAGGATTCGCAAGTCAGATATTCCCTGGCTTCCTCAATCCACAAAGGAAACCTCCAGTCTTTTTCCAGAGTGTGATAAGAACGGGAGTCACCAGGCTACATGGAATGAGAGAAGGCATCTGGGGTCTTACAACTGCCAGATGTACTTATGCTACCATCTCTTAGGCTTTGGGGGAATTGTACAGTATACATCATATTGGTTCTCAGCTTTCCTTCCTGCCGACTTAGGTGGAGTTTAATTTTCCTCATCTACTTTCTAGCTTGCACGAATCTACTGCTCACATGAAAACATGCTCAACATCACTGGTAATCAGGGAAATGCAAATCAAACTACACTGAAATACCACTTCACACCTACTAGGTGGACTGTAATAAATTTTTGAATGGAAAATAACAAGGGTTAATGCAGATGTGAAGAAATTGAAACCCTTATACATTGCTGGTGAGAATGCAAAATGGTGCAGCTGTCATGAAAACCGTTTGGTGATTCCTCAATAAATTAAACATAGAATTACCATATGACCTACCAATTCTACTCCTAGATATGCATCCAAAGTATTAAAAACATGTGTTCAAACAATAGGTTGTATGAGAATGTTCACAGAATTGTTCAAAATAGCCTAGATGTGGAAACAACCCAGATATTCATTACTTGATAAATGGATAAACAAAATGTAATCTACCCTTAAGATGGACTATTATTCAGTCACACAAAAAAACGAAGTACAAGCATGTACTACAACAAAGACCTTGAAAACATTCTCAGCCAGGTGTGGTGGTTCATGCCTCTGATCCCAACACGCTGAGAAGCTGAGGTGGGAGGACTACTTGAGGACAGAAGTCCAAGACCAGCCTGGGAAACATAACAAGACTCCATCTCTATTAAAAAAATTTTTAAACTTAGCCAGGCATGGTGGCACACGCCTGCAGTCCTAGCGACTGGGAGGCTGAGGCAGGAAGATTTCTTGAGCCTAGCTGTTAGTGGCTGCAGTAAATTATGATCCTCTAGCCTGGACAACTGAGTGAGACCCCCTATTAAAAAAAATAATTCTCAGTGAAAGAAGCCAGAGGTCACAAAAGATCACATAATGTATGATTCCATTTACATGAAATATCCAGAAGAGGCGAATTTGTGGAGACAGAAAGCAGATCAGTGATTGTCAGGGGCTGGAGGGAGGGGAGAATGAGGAATGATGCTTCATGTGTATGGAGTTTCCTTTTGGAGTCCTGAAAATTTTCTGACACTAGAGAGAGGTGGTAGTCATACAATATTATGAATATACAAAATGCCACTGAATACTTTAAAATGATCAAAATGGTAAATTTTATGTATGTTTCTACCACAATTTCAAAAATATATGCTGCTGTTGTGTCCATCCTTATAATCTCCATCCCGTGAGTTTATAATCTTTTTGCTCTGTTTTAGAAGGTTTCATCCGCCATTCTCACCCATTTAGACAAACATTGTTTAAAATATAAAAATTAAAAAATATTTACCAGGAGTGATGGAAAATACAAAGCATTATAAGGCAGAATCTTATCCTATCTTTAAGGAATTAAAATCAAGTTGGAATTGATTTTTTTTATTGTTTGGGATTCATTAAGGGTACAAGATTGGAATTTTTTTAATAAAAAAGAAAAAGAAATTGGCCAGGCATGGTGGCTCATGCCTGTAATGCTGGCACTCTGGGAGGCTAAGTTGGGTGGATTGCTTGAGTTCGGGACTGGGAGACCAGCATGAGCAAGAGTAGGACCTAGTCTTTGCTGAAAATAGAAAAATCATCCAAGTGTGATGGTGGACTCCTATAGTGCCAGTTACTTGGGAGGCTGAGGCAGGAGGATCACCTGAGCCCAGGAGTTTGAGGTCACTGTGAGCTATGACACCAGTATACTCTACTGGGGGGCAGAGGGGCTAAGCATAGTATGACTCTTTCTCAAGAAAAAAAATTATGTAATAAATAATTGTCAGAATGGTTCAGACAGTATGTGCCATGAAGATCAAAGGAAAGAACCATAGCTGTGGATGTTATGAAAGGGTGTGCAATAAACACTGACTCAGAGCCACCTTAAAAGAGAAGATTAATGTAGCAAAAACAAATACATTTAGGGTATAGTCAGGAGATAAGCTGGGTCTCTATTATATTATTTTATAGTCTTTATATTAAAGAAAAAAACTGCTTTGGGGTCATACTATAAAGAGGCTATTTTCCCTCATCTCCAAAAGAAAAAAATTAAAAATACACACATATACACACACACCTTCCAGATACAATTATCTCGACCCCAGGCTTACAAAGTTAGGTTAAACTGTTTGCATAAGCCAACCCATTCAGAACCCTAGACCACTGGGTTTAATCCTGGGCATTTCTATTATCAGCTCTAGAAAAAGACAAATGGTCCAGATCATCATATACTACACATTCCAATCTGCTGCAGAATTTCATTACCCTTGGCACAGCAGTCCTGGGCTCACATTCCTGACCACGCTTCCACACAAAAGGCATTCATGACACACATACTGCCCCCTCCTTCCAGGTCAACCGGGGAGGTGGGACCGCATAACGCTGCTCACTGGTAACCAAATGGCCTCTGAAGGTCTAAAATGCTCTCTCCTTCTTAAGTAAATGGAGATTTCAGAGAATCAGAGTGTAGATGCCACACAGCCATCGATGGTCTGCTGGAGATTTCTCAAATGGCTGGGAAGAAGGGTAAAATCATCACCCCAATCCCCATATTTAACTGTTCTAGAATGAGCCAATACATTCTCTATGGCTCTTACTTGCAACTTTATGTGAGTTTTGGTCACTTGTGCCTAAAGAGGTCCTCAGTAACCCCACAACCATTGGGCTCAATCATCTTACACCTCAACTCTAGTTTCCTTTCAATCAGTGAGGCTGTAAGCGCCTTGGGTGTCTTTGTATGTCTTCCACATTGATTTGTACATCTCAAGTACTTAACAAATGCCCATGGACGGATGGATGGATAAGACAAAATTAAGAAAAGACTGAGACAAGAAAACCCAAATAACCCTAAAATTTCTGCCTAATTTCTTATTTATTTGTCTTCTTTCTTCTACTTCCAAGTTCTTTGCTCCAAATCCCTTGGAAGAGGATTTCCAATAGGTCTTCATCTGACAACTACAGAGGCCACAGTTATAACAGAGAAGCCCTCTACAGAGCTCCATTAGGATAATCTACACCAACTTCCCCCTTCCTACCCTAATGACCTGGGGAAAGGAACAAAGGGGAAAGGAATACCTGAAAGTTTTGAGAACCAATCTATGCCAGGCCCTGTAATCTTGAATTATAGCTTTAATAAACCCTGTTATACAGATGAGTAACCCTAAAACTCAGAGAAGTTAAAAAACTTGCCCAAGGTCATACAACTCAGTAGAGAACAGATTCAAAACTTGGGTAAGTCTGTATCCACTGCACCCCAAGGTCAAATGGTTTACATGGAAAATGTCTACAAGATGTGAGTTGAGGACCCCTCCAGAAAGACCACTCTCCCCCAAATATCTCTTCCCCTTGAGGCCAGAAATTCTCCCAATATAAATTCATCCTTTGAGTTGCTCTGTCCAAGATTCCTCTATAATCTTACCAACACTAACTTCATGTGTATTAGCCCTTCATTACTCACGAATCGCTTTCACATAAATTCTTTTGTTTGATCTGAACAGCAACCCTGTAAATCTAGGATGTTATCAATATACTGCAGATGAGAAAACAGAGGCTCAGAGAGGGAAGGAGGTCTATTCAAAGCAAAATCCTTGATTGCTGATATTCTGAGTTTTCCAGCTCCATGTTTTCAGATGCTTTTCTGTAAAATTTATCACCTGGGGGAGGGCTGACATTTTATCAGACACTAAGGGGAACAGTGCCTCAGAAAGGAGCAGACAGAAGAAAGGATGCTGGAAAATCAGGAAGGCGGAGGGTGCAGGTGGTGGAGACTAGAGGCTAACTCTGTCCCTCACACCATCTGCCCTGGACTTAAACTAAACTTAGACACGCTACTGTTAGTACCAGAGTAGCCACACATCCCTGCCTGGGACAGGCCTGGGTTATGCCTGCTTTTCCAGGATAATTATTATAGCTCCCTCTTTCATTTTCAAAAGTGCTCTGATTTGGACAATTAATTATAGGGTCACTTCAGTTATTACCCACAACAGGTAGAGACAGGGGTGGAGGGGGAATTGCCGTACACATTCTCCACACAGCTCCTGGCTATGCGTGTTTCAAGTGAGTGCAATTGAATCCTTGTGCTCTGCTTCAAATGAAATTAAAAACAGCATTAGAGCAGTTCACATGGAGCCCCCTGGGCAGCGGCACTGGGCACCCTTCAGTAATTACTGGTTGCTCAGCAAGCTTAGCACCAGCCCCTGCAAAAGACACCATGTAATTATGGGGAGACTTGAAACAAGGGCATCCTCAATGTGATACAGGCTTTTCCAGGAGGACACGTGGGGCACAAACATTCATGTGCTTGTCCTCAAAGGCTCTCCACCCAAGGACAGCCAGTAGTAGCCGCAACAACTTATGTGGGCAACACAGTTTATGAAGCTATTTTACCCACCTTACCCCCTTTGCTTTCCAATATCTTCTTGAGGAAAGAGGGCAAACAAAATAAGCTCCAATTTACAAGCAAGGAAACTAAAACTTCAAAGAGGGGAAATGATTGCCCAAGGCTGCACCACCGGGAGAGGCTAAGTGGGGGCCAGATGCAGTCTTCTGATTGCTGCTCAGGGCCCTCCCCACCGACCACATGCACACAAGCCCCCACACCCAGCTCAGAGCCAGCTTCCTTCGTGGGGAGAACATCGACCCCCACTCCCAACAATCCTTCCAGGCCCTGAGGTCACACTTTCCTCTGCCTCAGCTGTGTGCTGTGCTTGCCCCACAGGTTCAGCCTTCTCCCCATACACCTCTCCTTTTGCTATTTTAGTTTAATTTCAACTTTAATTTCCGTGTTTTACAAATGATTCCTCCATGTTCAGCCCAAGGCAATAGACAATATGGCCCGAGGCCCCACCCACAGGGCTAATAATCCCACAGTGTAGGACAAGGAAGGAGGGCCGGGACTCAGCCTCTCAGGACCCAGGTCTCCTCTGCCACTCATAGCTGGGTGATCAAGACCATTTGCCTCACTTCTTTGTGCTTCAGTTTCCTTTTCTTTAAAACAAGAAGGTTGAACTAAATGAAAAGTTATAATCTGGTGGCCAGGAGGCTGCTCCCCTTTCCCAGATGTCTTGAATTGGCCTATATAGCATTTTCTTTCTTAAGACAAAGTCTCACTCTGTCGCCCTGGGTAGAGTGCCATGCATCACAGCTCACAGCAACTCAGTCTCCTGGGCTCAAGTTATCCTCCTGCCTCAGCCTCCCAAGTAGCTGGGACTACAGATACCCACCATGACGCCTGGCTAGTTTTTCTACTTTTAGTAGAGATGGGGTCTCACTCTTGCTCAGGCTGGTCTTGAACTCCTGAGCTCAAGCAATCTACCCACCTTAGCCTCCCAGAATGCTAGAACTATAGGCAAAGCCACAGCGCCCAGCGCCCAGCATTTTTATACCATTGTTTTTAAAAATGCTCTATACTACCACCACTATTCCTAATTATCTTACATGAAGCTGCTTCACTCTTTCATGTTCTCTGCGTGGAGAGTCCGAAATCTGTGATTCCTAACCCAGATGATGTCCAAGTCCCTCCCAGAGTTTGGCTGGAGCCAGGGGCCTCAGACTTTAGAATGCAACTTACTAGCAGTGTGATCTCAACGGAGTTTTATGAGTGTCTGCCTCAGTGTCCCCACCTGCTAATTGAGGACAATCAGAGTGCCCACATCACAGGGTAGTGACAAGAAAGAACTAAGTGAAGTAATACACCGAACATTGCCTGCTTCAGAGTAGGCGCTGCATACCTATTAGCAATCGCTTTCTACTGCTGCCATGCTGCCCCTGCCACCCCTACCAAGAAAAGAAGGGAAAACGCAACATACACATGTAACAAAGACTCAGGGTCTCTGCTTTAAAAGAGACTCTCTTCTCTTTTATTCTGAATCTGATCTTTGTTCCCTGTTTCAGTACTCCACCCATGATCTTTCTAGCCTTCTTTTGCTTTTCTCTTGAGATTAAATTCATATAACATAAAACTATTTTAAAGTGAACAATTCAGTGCCATTTAGCACATTCACAATGTTATACAACTATTTACTTCCAAAACATTTTTATCACCTTAAAAGGAAAGCCCACACACATCCCTGACCCCTGGCAACCACTTATCTACTTCCCATCTTTATGGATTTGCCTATTCTGGGTATTTCATAAAAAAGGAGTCATAAAACATATGACCTTTTATGTCTAGCTTCTTTCACTTAACATATATCAAATGTTCATCCACATCAGAGCCACGTATTAGCACTTCATTCTTTTTTATGGCTGAATAATATTCCACTGTATGAATATACAAACTTTCGTTTATTCATTCACCAATTGAGGGACATCCTATGCTTTCTTCTTCTACCCAAAATAGAAATTCTAAACTGTCATCAGAGTGGCCCAATCACCCTCAGTAGGGCCCCCTCCATCCCCAATCACTCTGACCCCCATATGTGCCCCAAATAGCCGCTAAAAGGACCATCTGCTTCAGCCTCCCCGAATAAGGGCTTTGGTCTTCCCATACCAGAGATATAGGAACATATAACATCTGGGGACTTAGGCTTTAGGGTTTGGCTTCTAGGTTTTAAAAAAAGAGAGCGAAAAAGAAAAAAGAAAAATAATGTAGTAAAAAAAAAAAAAACCATGATGGACTCTTCTCTTGGGAACCAAGGAGAAAGGGATAAAAAAATAAATAAATAAAGGGAAATTACCTTCAAATCAACTGAACCACAACCTGGAATGAAGCTAAATGATATAGTTTATGTTCTGGAAAACAAAGAAATACTCCTTAAATAGGAATAAATAATCACTTTTTGATTCTTCCAATGGTTAAAATGATTCTAGAAGTTCAGAAAGGTTCTTGCCCATTTTTACCCCCTAATGTCTTCTTACTATTGTAGACAGAATAATGCCCTTCCCTGTGAGGTGTCCACGTCCCCATCCCTACAACCTGTGACTGTAACCTTACACGGCAAATGTTAGGGTGATGTGATTTTGCTGATGTGATTAAATGAAACATCTTGAGATGGGCAGGTCGTTCTACGATTATCCAGGGTGGTCATCACAGGGCCTCTTTCAAGAGGGAGACAGAAGGGTCAGAGAAGGATTTGTGAAAGTAGAAACAGAAGTCAGAGTAACAGAGCCGACAAGCAGCCTCTGGAAGCTGGAGAGGCAGGGTAACAGGTTCCCCTACAGCATCCAGAAGGAACACAGCCCTGCCAACAACACCTTGATTTTAGCCCAGTGAGACCCATTCTGGATGTCTGACCTCCAGAATGACAAGGAAATAAATTTGTATTGTTTTGACCCACTGAGTCTGTGGTCACTTGTTACAGTAGCAGTCGTAAACCAGTGCAGCCATATAAAACACCCAGCATCCTGCAGTTTCCCAGCTAGTCCCCAACACGGCAGAAAGGCACCCTGAGAAGCTGTGTTCTCCACAGGGATGATATTTGTGCCTTCTCGACAAAAATGTGGTACCTGTCTTAATAAGAAAGTCAACATGCACACAAGAAAGAGTGTGCAGAGAGAGAGACAAAGACAGTGCCCACACACACAGGAAACCTGGAAAGAAAGATAAAAATCAACCCTCAAGTTTGTTACACTGGAAGGTGGAGGGAAAAATCTTAACAATCGCAGATTTTTCATATCTGTCACAAAACATTTCACGCAACTTCGAGCCAAAAAGGCCCTGGTGAAAGGTTATAACAAGTTACTACTCCAAGTGGTAAGGCTCTGAAAATGAACTTTCAATTCTGTCAATTTTCCAGTTAAACAAATCTGATTCTCTCTATGGGAAGGGAATTAAACTTCCCCAAGCCGAGAAAAACCCCCTTTTCCACATAACAACCGATATGGTAAAGATAAAACTTGGCTACGTAATGGCCTCATTACTCTTGCTGCAAACCATCTGTCAAATTTTGTTTAACAAGTAGGGTAAATTCAAGAGAAACAAATAACAGTTTTCTGCAAACCCTCATGTCCACACAGGTATACTTTAAATGAGCTATGCTTGACATAAAGCACACACACACACTTACTTTCTCAATTTCCTGGCAACGCGCTCTTGCTTAAATACACAACCATCAAGCACAGAGAGAGGCGCGAATCAATCCCACTGCTCCTCCTCCCCACCCCCTCTCATTTTGCTCCTCTGGGAACTCAGACCCCAACCAGTTCTGCTCCTTCCCCGGCTGCCCGTTCCCAACAACCATCTCGACTCACTCACAGCCCTCCTAAAACAAACAGCACATAAATCAGCAACAAAAACTAACTCAACTTCAAACCAGCCCGTTTCAACATTAATAGTGCCTTTGTTGTCAATAAACCTATATTTGACTTCTCCTATTTTTTATGTGTATTTTATTTATAAATTGCTAATGCTTTTCCTGGAGCAAAACGGCCAAAGTAATATTCTACACAGAGCCATACTCTGTCAGCAGGAGAAGGAAAAAAAACAACACAGCTCAAATGGAATCAAAGACAGAAAACTATTAGCCGTGAATAGACAGACATTTCTCAATTCTGCTTGATCACCAATTCCTACAACCTTCCGTCCCACCTATCAGGAGCGAGTCACATGTCATGGACTTTTATGCCATAGTCAATCAGGTAGGTGGAAAGTAGAAGTCACAGCTCTGAGGAGCCCTTCAACTGTGGCACTGCCTACTTTTCAGAGACAACAGTGCTGATGGGTTTGGCCAAACAGATGCAAGTGTAGACAGTGTGGTTGGGGGGGGCTAGTTTTATTGCAAAGTGAGACCCTACTACAAATCAGGTACATCACAGAACCCTCTAGCAGCCCCTGAGGAATCAGAAGAACGTCCAGAAGCAATAGTTTTCCCTTTCCCAAACTTCAGAGCAAGCTAGGACATGGTGTTTGCTGAAAGGAGATGAAAAGGTTTAACCACTTGCACAGGGAATCAGAAGAGGAAAAGGCCAGGATTGCACGTGAAGTTCCAATTCTTTCTCTGCCCAGAAACCAGAAGATCCAATTCTTTCTTATGGGGAGCTCATGATCTAGTAGGTTTGAAAAGGAAAAGTGCCTCATAGTAAAGAAACGGAGGGAAAGGATGACAGTCTGAGTGTCTTGGGCCATCTGGCTTAAAGGAAACTTTCTCCCTTTGATTCCTGATTTAAGCGGTTCAAAATACAGGTTATTTTTGCAAAGCATTCGAGATAGCAAGAACCATTATGTGGGTGAGCAGCATCCATTGTCTTGAGAGGTGGGGGAAATAGCACCATAATACCGAGACTTTCTCTCCAAGCTGGCCCAGTTTGCAAATAGGCACACTGGTTCCTGCCTTCCAAATGTCACAGTGCACCGCAGGTAAGAGCAGAAAGGCATCTGAGAGCCTGTCTTGTCCAGCTGCTCATGTAAGCACTGAGGAAACAGGGGCTCACGCTCCCATAATATATATGTTGAGGGGTAACATTGCTACCAGAAGCCCTATTCCTCTCGTATTTTATTTTTAATCCATAACAGGTGAGGCTCCTCCTGAAGCCGACAGAGCCAGGGGCAGCGTGGACACAGAGGGCGGAAGGGGAGCTCCATCACTGTGCCACTCCCCTGCTCTTCCTCCAGGCATCCTGCCATGGAGTGAGCAGGTACAAAAGCTCAGACCGGTGCCTGGCCTTTTAGGGACGTGTGTGGCTATTTCAGAAGAGGATGACCCACTCTCCTGACTCAGACACCAGGCCTGACCTACCCTCCCTGGGCTTGCTCAGGTCCTTTATGGCCAAGGTCCCCCTCCACCAGCCTTGTCCCTGGGAGCAGCCTCCTCCATTCCCCCCAGGGACTGCCACATGCCACCATCCATTCAGTTGGCCAGAACACACTCAGGCTTCCGACTTGGGAGGACCATGACACAGGCACAGAGGTTTCTGCTCGGAGCTGGAAGATTCCACAGATTCCACCCCCCCAAATCTCAATCACCCTCCAGAACTCAGCTCAAATTCTCCTTCCTCTAAGAATCCTTTCTCAGTTCCTCATGTTCAGACATCCTGGATCACTCCATCCCCTCCCAGTCCTTTTAAACAACCACAACACAGAACATGTCAGGAACAAATTTTAGTCTAAAACTGCAGTGTGGGGCGGCGCCTGTGGCTCATCGAGTAGGGCACTGGCCCCATATACCGAAGGTGGCGGGTTCAAACCCAGCCTTGGCCGAACACAAAACAGAAAAATAGCCAGGCGTTGTGGCGGGCGCCTGTAGTCTCAGCTACTCGGGAGGCTAAGACAAGAGAATCGCCTAAGGCCAGGAGTTGGAGGTTGCTGTGAGCTGTGATGCCACAGCACTCTACCAAGGGCAATAAAGTAAAACTCTGTCTCTACAAATATAATAATAAGAATAATAATAATAATAATAATAATAATAATAATAATAAAACTGCAGTGTGAGAAATACAGGGCCCTTCCCTGGGACCCACTAGCACCTACATATCTCTTCATCTCTGACTTTCTCCTCCAGGAGCCCAGGAAATCTTTACCTTGTATTCAGAGCCAGTCAGTTCTTCTATTACCATGCAGTCTTCCAAATCTTTTTTTCTTATATTTGGGCTTAAACTTTTGAAATTCAAAAGCCAAGGTCAGCCTCTCCTCTGCTTTCTGCCATGTCATCACGTGTCGAAGAAAGTAAACATCGAATACCCAAGGTAACAGAAAGGGAGGAAGAGTATAAGGCATCCAAAGAAATGGAGATGGGGAGAAAAAAAAAAAAGGAGTAAAACAAAAACAAGTTCAGTGACAATCTCAAATTAAATGTCCTGTCACAAAAACAATTTATTGAGTGACTCTTCTGTCCTGGGTAGTCTGCCAGGCGTTTTTGCTTCTGTTCTGTCATTTGAACTCAGGACAACCCTGTCTCCACATTACAGAGGAAATAAATGACTCGGGCAGCAGATGACTTCAGAGCCACACAGCCAGTAAGCCCCACAGGCAGTCTGCCCTCAGCCTCAGGCTGGAAAGGCTCCGAACAGGAGCTGTGAGCTCACCAACACGCAGAGTGACAAAGCAGAGGGGTTAAGAGGGAGGGGCTGCCAAATTCAACCCCCTTATTATACAGATAGAGAAGAAACTGATGCCAGAAAACTAAAATGACTTGTCCAGTGTCTGCTGACCAAAAGAAAAATGAGCATTAAATGAACAGAAGGAATATGATGAAGTGGAAAGGACAGTTGACCTCAAATGATACACGGACACAGTCCCAGTTCTGCCACCAATCAAGACACGCCACCTCTCTGGGGCTCAGTTTCATCTATAAAACAAGACCTGGAAGAAATAACACAGCAAATCGCAGTGTCAACAGATATCAGAGACACTCCTCTGGCATTAACATTCTGTAACCCTCAGAGAGCCACAGTCTTACTGTCTAGAGTTCTTTCTAGACACAATCTTAAAAGTAGAATGCTAAATTATATGCACAGCCCCACGGTACACAAAAACACACATCTGTGTAAACAGAAAGCAGAAGAGAATTTTAATTCGGGATAGGAGTTTCAGGTTTAATATTCACTTTGTTATTTCTTTTTCTTCTTGGTAGAATTGTTTAAGTGTGTTTAAAACACACACACACACAACCGTATCTCTGGCCATGTGAGTTTCTGTTCCCAGGCAACATCACACTGAGGGGATTGTGGGGGGAGGGGGGTTGTCAGCTAGCAACGGTGGCCCACAAGGGCCAACAAAGAGTGGCCAAGCACTCCCACTGTCACCACCCTAAAACACCTGGTCGAGTCTGATTAATGAGATGAGGTCCAGATGCTAAAAAAGTCTGGTAAATTAAAAGAAAAAAAAAGAAAAAGAACCAAAGAGAAAAGGAAAGGAAATCAGAAGCCTGCCTTTAATACAGTGCACTCTGTTATCTGTAATGTCTTTCAACCACAGATAACAGAATCAACCACATGGAATCTAAGATGCATGCCAGGTGAAAAAACATCATAAAGACATAATAAAAAGTTCCACCAGTGCCCATAAATTGCTGGGGGACTGTCGCAAGGGCAGAGCCATAAATTCTTGACGTTTCCCAAATTAGAGGGCACCAACACGTATGCAAATATATTTGTGTGGGTAATTGAGGGCTAAAAATCCTACATTAAGCACAGCTACCTCCTTCAAACGCTGTTAGGGGAGCCTCCACAGGCGCGCGCACAGCACACACTGTAGGAATTCAATTTGGAAACCATCGTCCAAAGCACAGAGGAGAACAGGAAAGTCATATTGCTATAATGCTTAGATTATCAATCATCTTGACAGTTTATTGGCTTTATCACCACACATACCATTAAAATGATGTCTGGCCCAGACTGTCAGGAGCAAACATTAAACAGACCAGGATTAAAAAGCAGATCCCAAACAGCACTCCAGTCAAGTTTCCCTTCCACTCTGAAATTAGTTAGAGCTGACTAAGAAACTGGCGCTAGACTTTGAAGAAATATACAGCCCAAAAGGCTGCGAGTCAACTCAGACCTGACGAGCTGATAGGTAATGTCATGTTATGGCAAATCTGACTCTCCTGCGGTTGATTTATCACGTACTCTGTGCAACAGAATGATTGCTAATGGTGGACGGGAGAAGGGAGGGGGGGAACCACCATAATTTGCCTCTTCTTGCAACCAAGGGCTTGCATCAAAAGGGCCAAGCTGGCTCCCTGAAGTGGGGTAGGAATGCTAATAAATTCACACTACTGAGCAAACATATTAACATTACCCACACACAGGTTATTAAAGTAATTTTACAGATTCAGAAGAACTGAACAGGCAGCGGAAGAGACATTCATAATTCAAGAGCTCTAGACAGCGAAAGAGTTACGAACCCTATACGTTTTTAAAATGCTTCTGCATGTGTCACTTTGGCAAGGAAATCTCAACACAATTAAAACTATACTAGCACATCAATAGGGCTCAATTGAGAGCTGTGTACCTGCCTTTTACTAGGCCAGGGCTTTATAGATGCCTTAGGAAGAAAGGGGAAATGGGAAATTCACTGCTAATTAAAGGGAACCTTTTGTGCCTAAGGAAAAATGGTGGCATTTGCTAAAATATATATAAAAGAAATGTGGTTTCAAATCTCTGCCAAGGGTTTGGCTTTTTCATAGTCTCTAGAACTGTTCTGTGTTTGTTTGGAAGTTACAGAGCTATTCTGTTTGTGATTAATAGTTTGCTTTCCAGTACAAATAAGTCATTAAGAAGGGTGGAGTGGGGTGCAGAGAGCGCTGACGGTAGGAACTGGCCCTGAAACAATGCAAGTAAGAAATTCATACCACATTTTTCAACCTTTCACTCCCTTGCTTATTTACCCAAGCGGGGTCCCCTATAGGTGACTTCAGCATGACCCCGTAAGTGAAAAAACTCATTAGGATAGCACACCAGAGGAGTTTTCCCTTCTTCCTTTCCCCTGGGTGGGCTTTCTGGTATCACAGAAACTCAGTTAATTCGTTATTCAGAAAAGGAGCTGGAAAGTGATAGGACAAAAGCAGGCAGGGACAGGAAGGACCTCCTTTAGCAGAGCTCCTGCCCTTGTTAGTATCCCTGGGATACTCCAGGGTCTCCCCCAACAGCCTGTGCCAAAATTGTATGATGATTCCAACTAGCCATCTGTCTCTAAGCAGTGCCATCCTCTTTTGCTGGCTACATATTATGGTTGTGGGGTGGGGGGGAACAATACATCATTTACCCAGGGAGAGTCATTCCCTATACAACAGATGTCACTCGGAAAAAATATATATATGATGCCAGAACACAAGGCTTGCACACAGCTGAGCAAACACTGAACTTTATACCTGAATGAGCATCTGGGTTTGGGAAACCAGGCAAGACCCACCCACATCCTTGAGTATATACACTCCCAAGGACATCACAACTCTACGAGCCAGCAGAGAACTGTCTGGGGGAAGGGTAGCCAGCATCAAAGCTCCTCACATCCGAAACTTCATCTACCATCACCTCTGGCTCAGATTTCTAAAGCATTTTCACTATCAGCGAGGAGGGAACCCCCCACAACAACCCCCTCTCATCAGCCCCCCTCCAGGAAGCAGGCAGAATCTCTGCTTTCACACTCCAAGACATCAAGGCACCAAGAGCTCCCTCTGGAGAGATGTGGCAATCACTCAGTGAAATCAATCACCCAGTTCTCTGGGCGCCAGCCAAGGGACCAACGTGGAGCTGAAGTCTATGGGGGATGCAGGGGACTTTTAAAGCATGGTCCATGTCTCCACGGAGCCTATAGCTGACCCACCTGGGGAACACGACTGGCTTATCACCAAGAGGATGGAGAGTTTCGGGGTTTGTTCCCTCCACCAGCCCATAAGCTCCTGCAGGGCAGGGACCACATCTCTCTGATCTACTGTAAAAGACCAAAACACAGACACCAGAAAGGAATGAAAAAAAATAAATGAATAATTTTGTTTATCAGATAATAGCACAAGCAAAGGGTGAAAAGGCAGGACTGTTAGTTGGTTTGGAAATCTCAGATTTACTAACAATTCAGCCCATTCTAAAAATCTCAGTTTTATTAATAATTCAAGCCATTTCTTTTAATGGCTTAAAAGAAATCAGACATGGGAATGAAGTTGAACAAACCTGTTCCCTTTTCTCTAAGTCCTCTTAGAATGCTCTCCTGCTCCCCATCATGCCTCCATAATGCTATGTCCATACTGTACTGAGTGCTCATATTTGGGGTCACCCCAGCCTGGCAGTAATCAGAAAGGTATGGCAGGACAGAATTAGTGGGAGTACTACTAAGATGTGAAGAAACTAAGGTGTCTTTTGGCCTAATTCTACTTAATTTTGGTTGCCTTCTACCCTGAAAACAGCTCCAAATGACTCCCAAGGATCATCCAAACATTAAGTTTACTGGTATTTTTGTCTTGTTATTATGGAAATAATAATAATTTCTATAATAATTTCCATAATAATTTCTTTTATTATTATTATTATGGAAAAAATAAGCTTTCAAGTTTCTGTGTTCGTGTTTTAGGTTCTACCACAAGAGGAGTGAGGGAGAGGAGAAGTGAGTCTGACTCACAGGAGACCCTTCATAAACCCACACTAAACTGAGCCATGCAGTGGTGATTTGAAAAGTTAAATGACTCGGCATGAGACTTTAAACAGGAAAGACATGCCACCAGTGTGAGAGCTACTGTATTACCCATGCAGATAGGGAGCAAAGAGTGTTAAAAGTTCACCCAAAAGAGCAGCTGACATGGGGCAGGGGGACCAGGGAGAGGGTAAGAGTAAGCTGGTCCTTGTAGCATGGGTAGGGGAGCAGTGCATTCTAGGCAGGAAGAATATGAGGGAACTGGGTACGGCAAGCACACTGAAATGGGAGAACAAAGGGTTCCCAGAGGGAAGTTGGGGGAGCTAAGACAGGATGGAACAGAGATGGTACAGATCCAGCATGAGGTGAACATCTGACATGCACTCCGGCCTCCTCCTACCATCCGGCCCTCTTCCAGTGTTCTCCATTTAGCGACTGCACCACAGCAGCAGAGACCGGCGGCTGCGTCCTGATTATCTCCAACCATGTGTGGCCATGTGACTAAGTTCTGGCCAATGAGATGTGACCGACTTTTGGGTGGTGACTTTGAAGGAAAGAATCTCAAATGTGGACTTATAGTGAGCCAGCTATAGCCATGCTGACGAGGACAATGATTCTAGAGGCAGCAGGGGCATGAAACAGCAGGATTCTGGGAGCACGGGGCCATGGAGGCACCATGTCAGCCCTGGGGAGCTCACGCTTGGACCGAGATGGATAGCAATGCACCTTGTTAGCCACTTTTGAGTCTTTTGACCATAGTCAAACATATATCATAACTAAATCAACCTACATTCATTCAGTTTTGTTTTTTTTTTAGACAGCGCCTCAAGCTGTCACCCTGGATAGAGTGCTGTGGCATCACAGCTCACAGCAACCTCAAATTCCTGGGCTCAAGCGAGTCTCCTGCCTCTGCCTCCCAAGTAGCTGGGACTACAGGTGCCCACCACAACACCCGGCCATTTTTTGGTTGCAGCCGTCATTGTTGTTTGGTGGGCCGGGCTGGATTTGAACCCGCCAGCTCAGGTGTACGTGGCTGGCGCCTTAGCCCGTTGAGCCACAGGCACTGAGCCATTCATTCAGTTTTTAAGCCTGGAACTCAAGTGAGGTCCTGGAGTCCTTCCTCTCTCCCTTCACCTTCCCGTCTCTCTCGCCAAGTTCTTCTGATGTTAATTTTTATCTGTCCTTCAAATTTGCCCTCTTTACTCCATCTCACTGCAATAGCCAAGTCGTACATGATCTACTCACATCTACCCGGACCTCTTTTCATCCGTTATCCACACTATAACTAAAGTGATCCTTTTGTTAGACACAAATCTGACAAAGTCCCCCAGTTAAAACTGTCAATGGCTCTCCATTGTTCTTAGGGTAACAATAAAAATCTTAAACATGTCATACAAGGCTCAGCACAATCTGATCCCTACCTGGCTTTCTCAAATCACACCCCACTTCTATAGGTCCCTAATACCTACAGTGCTTCCTCCCACCACAGGGCCTTTGCACAGGCCGTTCCCAGTGTCTACAATGCTTGTTCCTCCCCTTCTTATTTAGGTAAGTCTTACTTATCCTTCAGGTCTTAACCCGACAGCACTTGCTTAGGGAGGACAACACCCTCTCCTATTACCACGAACACTAACACATGCGTTTATCCTACTAGGCTTTCTTACAATGTTTCTAATTAAAATTGGCAAAGTGTCTGCTATACCTTATTTTCTACTAATCTAATAAAATATGAAGTGCATTTTACATTAAGTTGATCTATGTCAGTTTCCCTTCCACCCCCCACAGATGGCAAGCTTAGTGAGGGTAGGGGACACCCCAGTGACCTCTCACTTCTGAATCTCTAGCACTTAGTATAATGCCCCACAGAGGCACAAGAATAAATATGAGATGGATAAATGAGCTAACACACAAATGAATTAATGGATGGCTCTGGAATCTATAACAGCTTTCACTTCACTAATACCCCTATCTATCTGGTATCTGGCTAATCAGATTCCCTCATCCTTCCAGATTGTTGACCCTTCCAATGAAACCAGGGGTCTCCTAACTGAATATGGGGTCAATACCCTGTCCTCCATCCCTCAGGTTCTTCCCACATAAAGATAACCTACTGTGAGTGTGGTTCCTTATGTACTTTATTCCCAGTGTAACGACTATATTATCAAAAGAAAAATCCTGGAAGAATTGAGTATCTCTGGTACTTAGTGACCCATTCAACAGCCACCTTGATGCAAACCAGAAGGTGGTTAATGCTCTAACAAACTAATTCTGGAACCAAAGTAACAGAGGGTGACAAAGGAATTACAGCTTCTATAAACCAGTAGTAATGGTTTATAACACCAATATTTCATTAACCAAATGGGAAAATAGGGCAAACCAGATTCCTGACCAATTACAACGCAGCACAGCTGAATAGTGGGGACTGTGGCCAAGTTTGTCCAAATGTCTGAGTCCACAGACCTGATGTCATTTGCATCCCAAGTGAAACTTTTTTCCCTTTAAATATCTACCACCAGCTCGGCGCCTGTGGCTCAACGGGCTAAGGTGCCAACCACATACACCTGAGCTGGCGGGTTCAAATCCAGCCTGGGCCCGCCAAACAATGATGGCTGCAACCAAAAAATAAATAAATAAATAAATATCTACCACCATCACCACTATCTCTGCCCTACACACCGACAACACACCACAGCAGCAACGGTTCCCAGCATGAGGAGTTGCAGTCCCCAAACTACACTATGAAGAGTTCTAAAAGCCAGTGAAACTTCTCTAAAGGCCAGCTGTCTTCACATTTAAATGCAAACCTGTTTTTAAAAGAAGGCAAGCCCAATTGTGGTACCTGTAATAAAGAAAATGGGCTATTAACGAACAGTGGGCAGCCCCTCCCTGGCTTTTGTACTCTTGCATGGTGACCATAAAAAAGCCTTTATGTGCTTGCGTGCCACCTTACTCTGCCCTGACACTTCAGTGTTTGGGTCTTTCAGGTTCACATGAGGAGGGAAACAAAGGATACAAACGAATGCTATGGGCTGTGCAGGGGCATGGAGGCTGCACAGGAAAGAAAAAGTTGCCTCTTCCCAGGACTGCAAGACTGGGGAGGGAAGAACACGTACCAGTCAGGATGGGAAGAGGAGAAGTGCACCCAGGAGAGCCTCTGAATCCCTTGGAAGAAACATCAAAAGTAAACTGAAGCTCATGCTTGCACTTACCTGAGTTAAAGGGCCAACCAGAGCCTGAGCCCATGGACGTCAGGGTCAGTTGGGCTTGAACTCGACAAGAGTCATTCCCAAGGAAGTTCACTGTACCAGATTATACCCAAAGATACACTAGGGCTTGTCTAGGGCTTTTCCTCCCACTCTGTAGAAGAGCAAAGAGAGATTCACAGCAATGGTTCCATGAATTCAAGTCAAAGATAAATTTTTTTAAAACAATGCAAGGTTGGGTACAGTGGCTCACGCCTGTGATGCCAGCACTCTGGGAGGCTGAGACAGGTGGATTGCCTGAGCTCAAGAGTTCAAGATTATCCTGAGCAAGAGCAAGACCCTGACTCTACCAAAATAGAAAAATTATCCAGGCATTGTGGTGGACACCTGCAGTCTCAGCTACTCAGGCAACAGGGCTACTTGAGCCCAAGAGTTTGAGATGGCTGCGAGCTATGATGCCGCAGCACTCTACCCAAGGTGACAAATGAGATTCTGCCTTAAAAAAAAAAAAAATGAAAAAGCATAGAGGTATATAACTTCTCTGGATTGCATGGGGCAGTAATAATCCCCTCCCAAAGCATGGAATGAAGAAATGGATTACCAACAAGGACTGTAAAATGCACAAGAGCTTCCTAGGCACATAGCTGGACTCATTTAGCAGCCTCTTTTCAGAAACATGGGGCCAGATACCAGTTCTTAACCAATGAGATGTGAAAGGAAATTAGGTACATGGCATTTGGGTAACCCAGTGAAGCATGGTGTGCCTTTTCCATGCTCTCTTTCCCACCCACTAGAAGAACTGAGAACTCCAAATAGAGAAAGGAGAACAGAGCCACAAGAGGACAGGAGCCTGGGCCTCTGAATGACAGCAGGAAACACATCTCTCCTCCCCACCTCATCACACACATATGCACACTGCTTTCCACTTAAGCAAGCAATAAGTAGACTTGGATCACATTAAACCACTAAGATTTGAGGGCTGTTTTAAATAGACTCATCTTCCTGATTATGTTGGGCTCTGATAGTGTTAACATTTGCTTTGTATTTTCTCAGTTGACTCATTCAGTCAATACTACGATAAAAGTTTCACCATGGGGCTCGGCGCCTGTGGCTCAACGGGCTAAGGTGCCAGCCACGTACACCTGAGCTGGCAGGTTCGAATCCAGCCCGGGCCCACCAAACAATGACAGCTGCAACCAAAAAATGGCCAGACATTGTAGCGGGCGCCAGCCCCAGCTACATGGGAGGCAGAGGCAAGAGACTCACTTGAGCCCAGGAATTGGAGGTTGCTGTGAGCTGTGATGCCACTGCACTCTATCCTGGGTGACAGCTTGAGGCTGTCTCAAAAAAAAAAAGTTTCACTGTGGAAAACTCTCAATATGGAAAAGCCACCCAACAGATAAAGAGAAGCCCTCAATAAAGAAAACATTCACAAACTGACTCCATTCCATGTCTACAAACAAGCCCATCCCATCTCCCTTTCATGGTCCTCTGGGTTCACTTGTAGTAGACAGGATGCACATAAGGAACCCACTCCTTTAGAGTCTTATTAGGTCAATTACCAGTTTTTAGAAAAGATATTTAAACACACATACAACAGGCAAGTGTAGGAGCAACTGGGAACACATTATGCAAGAGGGATAAATGTGAATTCCAATTGATATAACTAACTTTTATCCACTCCCTCGCCTGAGACCACCAATTAAAAATACTTTTTCAGCTGAGGCTAAGGTAGGAGGATCACAAGCTGGCCAGGAGTTTAAGGCCAGCTTGGGTAATATAGTGAGACTCTCTCTCTAAAAAATAAAAATAAAAAGTAAAAAAAATTACATGGTATGGTAGTATGCATCCATGGTCCCAGTTATTTAGGAAACTGAGGCAGGAGGATCACTTGAGCCCAGGAGTTTGAGGTTTGCTGTGAACTGTGATGACACCACTGCTCTCTAGCCTGAGCAACAGGGCAAGAACCTATTCCCCTCAACAAAAAAATCCTTGTTTCAAAGAAAGAATTGTACACAGTTTACTATTATATTTAAGAAAGAGTAAACTGGAATTCTGGCAAGATGGCTGACTAGTAGCATACACTGGAATTCTGGCAAGATGGCTGACTAGTAGCAACTCCCGGCAGAGGCTCCTGAGCAGAGGAAGAAAAACTGAATGGAATCAGACCCTATGAAGCCAAAGACAGAGAGCTGAGCCAAGAATGAAGTTCAGCAAGCTGTAACTCCAAGGAAAAGCATTCACAAAACCAAATTATAGGTAAAAAGCCTATCAACTAGAGGATGGGATACCACTCCCCCAAGCAGGGGGCCTGCTGCAGGCTATCTGCGAACAAGCAGGGAATGAAAGACTTCTCATTTTACCTTGCTGGAAAGAGCCGCTAAACTCCAGGTCTCTTTCTCCTGGGAGGTCCAACTTATGAACCCAGACACCACCCCACCAGGCATAAAACTGAACAGATACTTTCCCCCACAAGTCCAGACTCCTAGTCCACCCTTTCCTACTTGCATGGTAGTCTGAAGTTCTGCCCCCTGCAGAGCACAGCATGTTTAGTCTTGTTCTGAGAGAACTGGCCATAGTGTGAACCGCCAACCATCAGGACAGAATCTGTGACTAATGGAGAAGAAAGAGGGTGTGAGAAGAAAGGGACACTTGGCAGGAGGAGAAGCAGTCCCCTGGTTATGACTATGCCTGGCCAGTGGTAGCGTTGACCCTCGGTTCGGGCTGTGTCTGGCGGGATTGGGTACAGAGCCCCCAGCTCGGACAGCACGCACAGCAGGAGAGTGGTTGCTCCATGTGGACTGAGTTCAGCAGACATGGCTGGTCCCCAGCCCCTACTGGGCCTGCAAGCAGAGGCTTGATAGGCATGGACTGCGATCTGAGAGCAAGCGCGTGATCCCCTGATTCCAACAGAACCCTCAAGCACTGGCTTACTAGGTGTGAACCAAGACCTGAGGGCTAGGGCGTGGCCCACTATCTCCAGTAGGGCTAGTGAGCCAAGGCTTACCAGATGAGGACTGAGACCTGCGGGTGGAGTGCGGTGCCCTGACTCCAACAGAGCCTGCGAACAGAGGCATGCCAGGCAGTGGACCAAGATTGGCAGGCAGGGGCATGGTCCCCTGACTCCAACTGGTCTGGCAAGCAGAGGCTAGCTATGTGTGGACTGAGACTGAAGGCTGGGGCCCAGTGCCCTGACTCCAACAGAGCCTGTGAACATAGACTTGCCAGGCAGTGGACTGAGACTGGCAGGTGGGGGCGTGGTCCCCTGACTCCAACCAGTCTGGCAAGCAGAGGGTAGTTGGATGTGAACTGAGACCAGTGGGTGGGGGCGTGGCCCCTGCCTCCAGCTGGGCCTGTGAGCAGAGAAGCAAACAACAGTGTGGACTCAGTCTGGCAGGTGGGAGTGTGGATTCCAGGCTCCAATTGTGCTGTTGGAGACCCTTGAATCCCTCTCTGTTGGGCAGGGTTTGCACTGCCTGAGACAATCTGGTTGGAACCCGTGTCTGACACTCTCCACTCAGGGACATTCTGAGGTTACCTTTGAGTTCTGTAGCAGAAAAGAACTGAAGGGTGGGGGCTGGGCACCACAGCTGTTTGTATCTCTTCATAGTCGAGATTTAAACCTAATACTTAGGTTTCTTAGGACAGGGTAGAGGTTGGCTGATACCAAAGAAAACTAGCTTGTGCTATCTCACCCAGTAGGTCCTCAGAGTCTCCAGCTAAAACTCTGAAAGAGGCCTTTGTAAGGTTGTAGGAGACAAGCCACAATTACAAAGCCTAGCGCTTTGGTAAGGTGTTATCTCTACTACCCAGGAACCCCAATTCAATCTCACCCTACCAGTTCTAATAACCAAAGGGAGGAAAGTAAACATGGTGCACACCCAACAGAAGAACTCTGGCAACATGAATAACCAGAGTATATCAACCCCCACCCAAGAAATGACAAAGGTGATACAACTGAAGATGCCATGCATAAAAAAATGCCAGCAATGTCAGAAATCGAATTCAGAATATGGATTGCAAATAAGATAAGTAGAATGGAAGAAAAGATAGAAATTGAATTCCAAAGAGTAGTCCTAAAGTTGTCTCAAGAAGTTAATGAATTCAAAGCCCAAGTCACCAAAGATATGGACATAATGAGAAAAGAGATAGCAGAACTCGAGGAAACAATAAAGTTAGTTGAAGAGCTCCAAAACACAGTAGAATTCCTCAGTAATAGAGTTGACCAGGCAGAAGAAAGGATCTCTAAAACTGAAGACAAAGTTTTTGAATGTTCCCAAACACTCAAAGAGGCAGACAAATGGAGAGTAAAAACTGATCATTCCCTGAGAGAGCTGTGGGATCACTCTAAAAGATCAAACATTCATCTTATAGGAATTCCTGAAGGAGAAGAGGATGGTCCTAAAGGTACAGATGCTCTACTCCAAGAGATTTTGAAGAATTTCCCAAGCATTGCAAGAGATACAGAACTTCAGATAGCAGACAGTTTCAGAACCCCAGCAAGACTCAATCCAAATAAAGCATCTCCTAGACACACTGTGATTAACTTTTTCAAAATTAAGACAAAGAAGAAAATTCTGCAAGCAGCCTGACATAAGAAAAGCATCACCTACAAAGGGAGAAATATCAGAATGACTGTAGATCTCTCAGCCGAAACATTTCAAGCCAGAAGAAGATGGTCATCGACCTTCAGTCTCCTAAAACAAAACAAATTCTAGCCCAGGATCCTGTTTCCAGCTAAACTGAGTTTCATTTGTGATGGAGAAATCAAATTCTTTAATGACATTCCCATGTTGAAGAAATTTGCCATAACTTAACCACTC
This sequence comes from Perodicticus potto, assembly GCA_963574655.1. Lineage (NCBI taxonomy): Eukaryota > Metazoa > Chordata > Mammalia > Primates > Lorisidae > Perodicticus > Perodicticus potto. The sequence goes on from CAUYRH010118258.1 coordinate 60,812, forward strand.
TCTGGGATATTCTCAGACCCATCCTCCACAATGACAAGAGCAATGCTCTACCTCCAAAGTAAACTCACCCAGAAATTTTTGAATAAAACCCAATTTCCACAGTGGTGAAAGGATTAAAAATGTCCACTGGACATCCGAAAATCATGTCACCCAAAATACAACCAGGCTTATCAATTCTCTCAATTAATGTGAATGGTTTAAATTGTCCTCTAAAGAGGCACAGTCTGGCTGACTGTATACATAAACTCAGACCGTATATCTGCTGTATAAAAGAATCTAACCTTACCTTAAAGGATAAAAATTGACTCAGGGTGAAGGAATGAACTTGTATATTACAGGGTGAAGGCAAATGGAAACCAGAAAAAAGCAGGGATTGCAATTTTAGTAGCAGATATAATTGGCTTTAAACCAACAAAGATAAAGGAAGGAAGATAAGGAAGGTCACCACATATTTATCAAAGGAAACCCCCAACAGGAAGAGATTTCAATAATTAACACTTATGCACCCTACCAGAATGCTCCTCCATTCATAAAGCAGATCCTAATGGATATGAACAACTTGATATCTTCCTGCACTATAATAGTT